>QVNV01024774.1:0-17797 GCA_014825455.1 Pseudomyrmex pallidus | reverse complement strand
TTTCTATTCAGTTTAACTCAATCTATCACCATACTTCGGCTTGGTCAAAATTTTTGGGACACCCTGTATATATATATATATATATATATGTACATATATATATATATATATGTAGACAAACTTTCTTGTTTAAATCTTTCATTATTTATTTGTTGTTTAATTCGGTTTCTTAAGATTCTGAACAAAAAAGATTGTGAATATGCTTTCGCGTGTAAAAGCAATAAAATGCTCCGTAAGATTTAATACATACCTACTAGTATATTTAATACTACACTCTATATAAAACCACACACAAAACACGCATAAGCTTTTGAGGATTCGGGACACAGTATCTACGTAAGTGTGCGTCATAGATAGTAAACGGTTCTTATTGAAAGTATGTGTTATCAAGACAGTTGCTGCAGAAAACTTTCATTTAATAACGCAATGACATAATTTTTCTAACAACGTCACCGGGTGAGAGTCACGCAATGACAGTTTGCATTTGTTTTTTGAGCAAGTAGACAGTTCGAGATAACGCGATTAATATTTGTCGCAATTCGTTCGCCGTCGGCGGAAGAAAAATGAACGCTAATTGCGAAAGTGGCTTCGAAAACAACAGCGCGACAAATAACAATGATTCTTTCTGCGCGTATCGTAGTAATTAATCTTGGTGTGAAATCAATACATATCGTCATTAATCGTCTTCTTTTTCCTTCAATAATCGCGAAAACTAAACAGAATTTCGTACTTGGAGCATCAACAAGTTGCAACGAATGTCACGAACGTAATGGTCGTTGGAGCTGACTCCGTGATACCGATTTGCATTTTCTCAAGTTTTGATTAATTTTGCTTCAACTGCTTCGTGTTTTCAATCTTCGCGTAAGAATCACACAAGATTCACTTTAAGCCAGACTGGCATTAGACCGACACGCATCGCATATTTTCTACTTTTTCTCTGTATGTGTGTGCGCGCGCGCTCGCGCGATGAGTTACATATATATACACGTATATACATGCAAAATATCATATATACATATATAATTGCAATATCTCTTCTTCGACGCGTTCTCCTCTCAACGGAAATCGATTCTTCAGAAATGTGTGTCTTATCATCGGCAAGATTAGCGCATCTGTTGTCGATTTCCTCCCCGGGACTCAAACAATTTGACGACTGTGAGCGCGCGAATATCCGCACAATTATCGCGCGAATTGCTCGTAATGAGTTCTTTCGCGCAGCGCTCGAGAGAGAAATGTGCGTATACGTACGCGCGAAACGTTTCGCGAGCGATAAGAAGAGATCGGATTCTTGATAAATATGCTAACCGAAGATAACATACGAAGACATGATGTTACGTTGCTTGTAAATACATGGATTAGAAAAATGCAATCAGCAAAATTTTTATATAAATGCAATAATATAAAAACTATGTTTTTGTTATACAAGAGAGACAAGTTTTCTCGTCCGTTTAATCGCGGAAACAACCGCCGCTAAGCAGTCAACCAGCGGATTAAGATGTAAATTAAGATACGCGCCTACAGTGCTGTAAAAATCCGAGAAGAAACCATAAAAAAGTGAAGTTTGAAATCATCAAGAGAAAATTAGAAACATGTAAATTATTATTATTATTGCAAATCCGGCAATGCTCAGTTGTCCAAATGAGAAGACGAGCGTAATAAAGTATCGTGCAACGCGATTATAGGATCGACGATCCGCCACCTCCTGCCGGTGCGGTGCGTATTTTTAGAGACATTTTACGAAGAACGACGCGGGGGTGGTTTTGTACACGGTGTTTCAGCGTGGGAAGAAGAGTGGGGAAGAGCGGCATTTTTTTTTTTTTTTTTTTTGGAGGACGGGGAACGGACACGGGTTTCTTAGCAACGGCTCGGCCGCCACCAAAGTTTCGCGAATTCACGATAAAGTTTCACACCCCGGACAAATCAGCGCCCCGGCACAGAGAGATAGAGAGAGAGAGAAAATTCCATTCCTCTGATTTATACGAGACACGGAAACTAGTGGCAAACTGCCACCATCCTTCCCTTACTGTTGTCCCTCTTTCCCGACTTGATGAGCTTCGCGAAATAGGAGTCACATTTGCTTTTACCCCTTCGTAATTATATTTCCGCAGTAAAATTAAACAATGACACAATAATGCAAATCAAATTTTTGAAAAAGTAAAGTACAGAGACGATCTTTTACTCGATTGTACATTCGCAACAACATGCTTGTCGCGGTTGTTACGAATAAAACCGACATTTCCATCACCGCTGTCTTTGTTGTTTAACCGTCGGTAGCAGCGTGTACATAATAAAATTTCAACGATTCAACGATTCTTATTTATTCATCTCCCTGCCAATGCTAATTAAGTGTCTCTTGGGAAATTAAACGCGATAACTGCGGCTCGCGACGAGGATTTCCCGTGTCTTAAATGTAAAAAAAACATCTGCAAAGAATATTTTACCAACACATAGCAACGCATAAAGAACACGACTGGACTCTCGACGAGCTGAAGAACTCGATGCCAATAACTAGCGCAGAAATAAAGAGAGGAGAAAGGTTCTCATCAATTCGAGAACTCGCGACAAATCGCGAGAGCCGAACAACAATCGCGACGAAAACCACTACTGCTGATTATATTCGCAATCGATGTATACGTCGTTGTAAGAGCCCGGCACCATTTGCGACACGCGCACGTAGAGAAACACACACACACACACACACATGTACGCAAGAGAAAGATCCTTTTAAAACAGGACGGTATTAATAAGTCGTAAAATCGATTTGCGCGCCGCTCGTTCGCTTTTTAGCATATCTACCTCTCTCGTTTTCTCGAGAGGTCTGTTTATTCTTGTGATTTTTCGATCCGATTGTGAAAGAGCGTTCCGCGACGACTGTCTCATCTCCCTTAGACCGGAAGGACAACATGCTCGCGGCGGTCGACGACTCGAATAGATATTAGTGAAAAATATCAGGAAAGTTTTATTTATAGAACACATGACAAAGAGAGAGAGAGAGAGAGTTCGGGCCGGACGGACAAATTTTCTGATAAGAATGTCTCGCGAAAATATTAAAACGTAATTATGCCGGAAACACAATTACAGAATAAGTATAATTGTGGCGGCAAATAAAACTTCAAATATTATTAATGTAACATCACACGCGAGTGTTAACAGACCGCCTACGCGCAAAATAACGTGAAAATGTAATGACAGAAGAGGATTTTTTTTTTTTTTATTCTTTCAGAGAGAAAGAGAGAGAGACAAACTACATAAGGTATTATTGCGTTGAAACGCTTTGCATAATTGACGGAATTATTTCCATTAACACAAAGTAGTTTTTTCTCTTTATGTATGCAGTGAAATAAGTAGGTCAAGCTTACAAAGATTAAAATTGTGATATTTGGTCGCGAACGGATAAATTTTTCGCACACACGAGAGTCACACGTCGGTTCACTGTGTTTTCAGTCTTTTTACTTAAAAAAAAAAGGTTTTTGTTTTTTTTTTAATTTCTTACAGAATTTCTTTAGTCATTGACAACAATAAAGTAGGCTTTTTTTACGTCAATTTTACAATTGCTAATTTAACAAAAACCTCATTTCACATAATCGCGAATATTGTTAACCTGACGCGGTTCACACAATCGTAAATTAAATTGCTTTTATGACAATGAGGATTTATATTGTCTTGTTCCAGAGAATGACAAACATTGTTCCACCCACATCTCTTCTCTCTCTCTCTACGCGCGCGCGCGCGCGCGTGCTTCTGAGGAAACAGTAAATTGTATCGCGTACAAACTGTTCGCTCTTTCAGGCGAACACCCGGTATACCCGAAGGGAGCACAGGCGCGCGAATAAAGACAAGGGTTGCGGGAAAAGTGAAAAGAGGAAGAAAGAGAAAGACTGAGAGGGAAAGGGCAAACAGCGATGGATCTTGAAGCGGAGACACGAGGGATTGCACGCACTGCTCGACTGGAAAGTTAATTAATTATCGTTATTATTAAAATTTTGTTTTACTTCATCGTTGCGCGGAGGTAAAATTTCGAGTTCCTAGAAAAAAAAACTTACGGAGAAGAAAAAAAATACTTGAAAAATTAATTTCGCCCCTCGAGCGATCCGCGTGGTTTACTAAATCCGCCCCTGACGCCCAGAAGAGAAACGAAGAAGCGATTATGGCGAGAGAAACGGGAGGGAAGAGTATCACACAGTGAGGCCGAGGGAGGAAGGTTAGAGGAAACCATCGACAGAGAAAGAGGAGAGATCGTTAGGCAGAGGGAGTTGCGAAAGAGACAGAGGAACTGAGAGATAGAGAAAGGGAGAGCAAGAGAGAGAGAGAGAGAGAGAGAGAGAGAGAGAGACAGAGAGAGAGAGAGAGCAAGAAAGACAGACGGCCAGAGAGCAAGAGAGACAGCAAATCCGAGCCGTGGCCGCGTATCGATCGGCCAGCAGCAAAACTACCCTCATAGTAGGAGACTTCGCAGTGTGTGAGAGACCGATAGCACATACGAGGTGAGTGAGAGCAGTCGGTGGTGCTCTCGCGGTGTGTGAGCCCACGCGTGGATCCCTCTCTCGTTTCCCCACACACGCACGCACTCACGCACTCACCTGCTTCGTCGTCGCGGTGAATCCGTCGCCACGATCATCGTCAACGTCGTCGCGCCCGGCCGCGTGCAGCAGGAACTGCGAATTTTAGAGGGTGCTTCCGGTCTACTCTACGCAGACAGAGGTGAGACGACGTGTCCTTGTCGCGCTCGCGTTTCGTTACGCGAGCAACGGAACGTTGCGTCGTCCTCCGTTGAACCTTGGTATACATTATGTCAATTTATTCCCGGCGAGGATCTCTAATTGGATCTCGATCGTAATTCGATATATCGTACGATATACGTGGTGGTGACATATTACGTTAATCTCTCTCAGTGCGACGACGTCCCCCGTATATAATCCAACGGATTTCGTGTATAATCTACGGTTAGGCCACACGAGCTATAGCTGACGGCGCGTTCAGTTTGCGTCCTCGACGGAAGAATAGAACTCTGACACAGCTGGTCGGTCGTAGGTTCGCCGAACCTGTTAATTACAATTGTTTTCATCTACTTGCTCTCCGCGATGTGTCGGTCTTGTTTCTTCTACAGTCTCGCTTCATACGGTAGGCCTGTTGTGCGGTGCTATAGTTGCCTAGATTGTAGAGATACGAGTATGTAGGTCTCTATATTCTGTGCGCGACTTACTATAGTTTTTTTTTTTTTTTTTTTTTTTTTTTTTTTTTTCACAGAAACTTCTTCAGAGTATTGCAGTATTCTTGATGCTCGTGTGCCATACAGCGTTCTGCATACATCACACTACTGTTTCTCATCCCCTTTCGTCACGTTAACTTTGTCCGACATTTCAATATTTAAGTCACCAACTTTTTCAACATGAATATTTTATTTTTAGTTAAAAACGTTCGCGGTAGTGTTGAGTTGTCGCAAACAAAATCGTTCGTCTTGTTATCTCTTCGCTTTTTTTTCGGAATCTTAATTTTTTTCGACTATTCGTCTTTCGAGGAAATGCAACGCTCGTGATCCCGTTCTCGTCAATCCCGTTCTCGATCGAACCGGGTCGTGTTTTTAGAATACAACTCGCGCGATCATTAGCGGTTAGTTTCGCAGTTAAGGGTTTGTTAGGGAGAAAGAGCGCAACTAATCAGCATTATCAAGGAGAATTTCGACGTTCTTGCGGTCGTTTTCCTAGACACGAAGATTCTCTTCACCAGCACCGCGACTACTGACGCACGCGGCGGTTGTCTCTTCCTTTGACAGAGAAAGCTCTCATTTTCCTTTTCGAGAATTCTGGCTTCGCCGCGACTCGTTAAACCCCTCGATTCGAACAGATTTGACGTCGACCGGCAATTTTCCGCGACCCCCCTTCCCCCCCCGTACGTGCGCAAAGCGTGCGTGATATGGTGGTGTTTCCGCCTGACTCGCCTTCGGTCACAAGATTAATCGATTGTATCGAGTTTCGACCGGTCTTTGCAGACCGCTCGGATCAATTACCTACGCAACCTCTTTGCGAGATTTTTAGTTTTTTAGTTTTTCTTCTGGCACGGTGTTCCGAAAATTAACATTTTATTTTATTCAAAAGAAATTTAAACTCTTGCATAAAAGTGTGACACGTCGTGCGTTGTTTTGCTCTCGAATCGTTGTCTGACACTCGGGTTTAATTTTGCAAATTTGTGACTACTATATGGGATTATTTCAAATTTAATTTTTAATGTGATACATTGAATTTCGAGCAGCTCCAACTCTCTCATTGAATTCTACTCACCGCTTTGTAGATACCGCGCTTGTATACTCTCGCTGGGAAGAAACTTCTCCTATTATATTAAATATGTCTCTATCTCGATGGGCGGATTTCACAGAATATAGAGCTGTATCAGTGATATGAAATAACGTCCATGTTAACGGAGAAAGAGAGAGAAAGAGAGAGAGAGGAGAGCGAGTTCGCGCTAATAAATTCATAATTTTACAAATGAAACTCTTCTGCGCGCTGCATCGAACGTACTGTTCCGTGAATTTATTGACGCGCAATATCTGTGTGCTCTGATTGAAAGGTTGCAATAAAAAACCCGTTATTGCTAAACCGTCTCATGCGAATTTATCGTTTACACATTTGCAGAATACATATGTTGCTTTTTTTTTTTTTCATTGCGACTATCTCAATGTTCACGGAAAGTCGGACGATGCGAATACACAGTCGGCTCTTAATAAGACGCGTAATCCGATTCTTTAATACAGGTTTACATCATCCGTGATTTATAAAATAACAGAGCGCCGTTATTATACGCACACGTTATAAAATTAATGTCTCTATCTTGCGTCACATTCATAAATAATCCTCGTTTAATGGTTTAATCAGTACTTATTGATACTATAACAATATATCTAATACATAGTAGAAATTATATAATACATATAGCAATTTTGTTATTTATTTATTATTTATCATATTATGTATTTTATGTATTTAATTAATATACGTATCAGTAATGTATCTGCTTTATTTTAGGGGGGGAAAACCCTTTCGTTATACGGTGTTAGATAACATTTCCGTACTTTCATGGCAGCCGAGAGGCCTATCGATGTTCGTCGTTAATAAGAGCACGCATTATTTGTTCTCATTAGAGCCTTTTAAAAGGTCGGGTCGGCGGCACACGTTGTAATATATGGCTTCATGCGTATATATGAGATCACCGCGGCGCGTACACACGCAAAGGCCACCTCCGCCTTCTCTTTCTCCTCTTCCTCCCTCCGCCTCCGATCTGCGGCTCACAACATCACCCGGCTGTTACATCAGCGACGAGTCATGATGTTAGAAAAAAAAAAAAAAACAGTGGCGATCGATAACATTGAAAATCATTCATTCGCCTTGGCAACCGGCCATAAAGCCGCGATCATAAATTCGAAAACTCGTGTTTTTCCATCGCGTTTTTTTCTTCCGACACGCGGGAAGAGCCCTTTACCCTCATCGCGTTGAATTTGTCTGCATCCGTGTGCGTTACAGTCACGTTTCTTTTTCACGTTTGTTACAGTTTGAGAGAGAGCGGGAATTTTTGTGGTTGATCCAGGAAGCAACGACGCGCAACCATGGCGTTCGCTGGGCTCAAGAAGCAGATCAACAAGGCGAATCAAGTGAGTGTTTGTCTTATTCCACGTCAAATTGATAGATCTTTTAAAAAGCATATGCGACGCGCTAGAAGTTATCTAACAATAAATTTCAGCATGTATAGTATCAAACTAACGAAGATGCAGTCGTGTGAGCTTATGTGCTGCAGGTTCGTGCGAAATAGATTTTTAATTTTCACTAAAGTAAATTGAATATTTCATTTA
The DNA here is from genome assembly GCA_014825455.1 of Pseudomyrmex pallidus. NCBI lineage: Eukaryota > Metazoa > Arthropoda > Insecta > Hymenoptera > Formicidae > Pseudomyrmex > Pseudomyrmex pallidus. The sequence continues at coordinate 9,957 of QVNV01024774.1, read as the reverse complement.
TATGCGAATATCAAACGTTTTACAAAGACGAATTTTTAAATTGAATTTTTAATTCAAATTACTATGTGTATTAATTTGCACCTTTCAAATAAAATGAAAAATATATTTTGAACATATAGGCTCACACGACCGAATTAATCTTCGTTAAGAAATTACCAAAGTCCTCAGCATCCAAATATTTTTTTCAGAATCATATCACGTTATTTAATTAAAGAAAAATTTTTTAATATTCAGATTCAACGAATTTCGCGCTCCCTTATATTTCTTTTGTAAAAGGGTCATTTAATTAAAAATAATAATAATAACTTTGGTAAGTCAAGAGATTCGTCGACGATTGCAAGTTGGAACATTTCGCGCGAGGTTTCTTTTTTCTGAGTTTCTAATTATTCCGCGATTAAATCGATTGAAGTCACACAAGGTGTTTCACACGTCTGCTAAGGCTATTGATTTGTTACTTGTATGCATATACGAGCGTTGAAAGGGAGGGTCGCATTAGCGATTCCGTACGATGCGCACAATTTCGCTGATACGTAACGCGCGTAGCGTCGCGTTGAAAGTTTAATCGGCCACATTAACGACGGCGCTCGTATATCAGGCTGCATTACGCCAATTACCGGCGATACATTGCTACTCTACTTAGGGCGTGCGGTTGTGGAGCACCGCGGTAGTCGTCGTCGTCGTCGTCGTCGAACTTTCTGACTGCCTGCCGCGAAATGCCCGCCGTCTTTAATGCGATTACGGTCCGGGGAAACTCACGACTGCGGCGGCAGCGGCGCATCCGACGTAAATCCGCGGCCCGATTCACGGAGGAATGTACCATCCGAAACGTTCTCCGATGCAAATGTCGAAAACAAGCCAGGCGAGCTAACGAAGCGCGAACGCGATTATTATTACGTTGTGTGCGAATTATCTTCCGTAACGCGAAATTGATATCTCCCGTCGTTTGTTTCCGCGCAACCCGATATAGAAGTGAGAATTTTATTCGAGATTCCGGGCGCTTCAAAAACTCTCGGGAGATCCGGAGAATAAAAAGTGACGCGACGAATAAATTAAGTGCTTACGCGGAGAATCTGAAAAATAACGCAATATTCTAAAAATATTATTCCGCAAACGAGAGAGAAATTGTTGTTGAATTTTAAGATTTTTTTTTTTAGGAAGGAAGCTCCTCTTCGCATACACAAAACTTACACAGAATTGAATATTGCCGACCCGAAATATGAAACGAAGCTAAGTCCTACACAATATATAGCGTTGATGCGCTACTTATCATTTGGTCCGGCGTGTGTCACGCAGCAAGTTTTCTTATCAAGCTCAGTTGGCGCTCTATCATCCTACCATGTTTTTAATCTCGGAACGACGAGACGAACGAGAGAGCGAACATGCGCCGATGCCGCTGTTCTTAATAATGGGGTTTGGTTGCGGCGAGCGTGACTAATTGACGGCTAATTGTTAATTGAGAGAAACACGCTCGGAAACAGATCGACAAGGCGATGGTCCTTCACGTTAAATGTGAAGGGAAAGAACACAATGTATTTGTCTTTTTTTTTTCGCGAGTTTCGAAAGAGCGCAAATAATTTTCGATCTCTCTTACGGTTGTGTAACAATTGCTTGATTGTGTCCTCCGCGTGCTCTTCCGTTAATTAACGTTTATTTTGTTTTGTAAATGCAACAATTATTACGTTTGTCTTTCACCGCGTCAAGTTCCGCGCGTAACGAGACGCACATTTTTTCCGAGCGCCATCATGTGCGTGTAAACGTGCGCTTTAAATATAATAGAAAAAACTTGATTGTGCGAAATTTTTTCCCTATCGCATCGGCGCAACGCGAGAGATTGCGCATTAAACGGGATGCCGCGTCGGCTCGTGCAAAATTCCGCATTTACGGACGCACTTCTGTGTGTGTGTTGCGCCGTCGCGTAATAATGAAAATTGCTGCAATTATTCCCGTGCTGCGTTCTATTCGTAGACACCGTGGCAGGTAATACACACACGAAGTTATGTACTATTTGCGCACCGCGCTCTCGTCGTTTGTTTCGCGTGTACCGATGCATAACGTGTGTGTGCGTACAATGTCGCGCGCGTGCAACACGTAATTTTAAAAACAAATTCGATATATTCCGCATTTCCGCGGAATATATCGAATATTATATATTATTATTTTTTTCGAATTTGTTGTTTATTTTACATTTTTATTTATTCGCCGTATATCTCGTCTCGCCTATATTGTATATTATAAATCATATTCTTCTAATTATACGGTTTAATTATACAACTCTCTCTTTGTGCAACAACATTGTTTTTTTTTTTTTATCTTTTGTTTATGCAGCTGCTGTGTTTCATTACGAAACGTGTACTCGTAATAATGGCAGTGGAAATTTAATTGATTCCTCTCAAGGTTACAATATTTTTCAACACTTTTTCCACGATCCATTCGGAGGCCCGATTCAGTTCGCCTTTCAATCGATAAATTCGACTTGAAAAAGACCGACCCATCCACACGGAAAAATACAACGTGTGGATTCGAACTCGGGACTCTTCTACTCGCAACCCTCACACTCAGGCCGCGAGACCACTGGGCCGGTCTCGTGTACTCGTAATGTTTTTTCTGTTTTCTAAATATATCTAATTTCCGTAAACTTGCCGTAAGACACACAGTATCTCGATCTCTCTTTGTAACAAGTCGAGCAGAAGAAAAACTCTAACCGAGTTTCAACTTTCGACGAGGTTGTCCTGTCGCGCGCGCGCCTGCAAAAGTTCGGCGAGATGTTATCCCAGCCTTAATTACTGCACCAGCATTTCCGTCGCAAATGTCAAATGCAAAAGCCCCCGCGTTGTTTTGAAGCTCTGCGCGCGCGCGCCTGCAAAAGTTCGGTCGGGCGCGAAAAACTGCTGCGCGCGATCGCGAAACACAATTACCGCGCGCATCCGAAAAGAGAGCTTGCGGGCGCGCGCGATTGTGTAACGTGCCAACTATCGATCGCCGGGAGTGCAACTTGTCGGGAAATACAATGCGTGGCCACCGAAATCCACTACCGTCCGCGCGATCCGCGCGAGATTCGCGGTAGTTTCTCTGACCTTTTTACGCCCTTATACTCTATGTGCTTCAAATTCTCATGTAACAAGCGAGAGGAGACAACGATACCTGCAAAATATTTACACAAAGTATTTTTTTTCTCTTTTACAGAGGCGTTATGAAAAATTCCGGATTATTTTATGACGAATGCGTCAGCGATTCCGCTCTCTCTCTCTCTTCGCAGCGAGTATAAAACTCAGTTTGAAAAAAAAAAAAAAACAATTACACATAAATCGCGATACACGTAATTCCAGAAAACTTTTGTATTAATCAAGCAGTGTATTTTATTTCAACTTCTGAAAAATTGTATGAGTTATTTATTTAAAAAATCACCTTTACATTAATATCTTTTTTCTAGCAAATGTTATTAACCTAATTTAAAGGATTTTTTTAGAAATAAATAAGGGCAATTAATGCTGTGAATATGAAGCAAAATTTTGATATGTTTTATGAAATTATATGTGTATAGTGTTAACTAACCAAAGCTGTGCTCAACGGCGGTAATTTGAATATGTTTTACTTGAAATTAATATTGAAATACAAATGTCCATAATTTGTTATGCAAATTTACCGTTCCGTTTAATTTGCGAGGGTCGCATTTTCTTCTCGCGCGGCTCGCCGCGATTTATTAAACGCGATCCGGTTTCGCGCTAACGAAACCTTTCCGCCGGCGTGATATCTGAGCAATAAATTTTCTCAGATTAAGACGACGCGTGCGTAAATAATACGCGTGAATATTGCGACGCGCGGCGAAAATTGCGTGGCTGCTGCTTGCGCGTCGCTGCGAACGCGCGGAAAAGCCTCGTTCGTACACGAGCATGCACACGTACACACGCCTGACTCACTTTCTGCGCCCTAATTGCATTTAGCCGCGATATACACATATAAACGTATAACTACACGATGCAGCGAGTTCTAAGTGCATCGCGCTGGCTGTAGCCTGACGTTCTCGCGTTACGCCCGTTCGAAATAACGAATATAGTTGCGGCAATATCGTCGCGGATGTCCGGCTTGGTCCGTTATCGATATCAGAACGAGCGGATATTTTTACGACCGACGCTTCTTTTTCCTCCCGTGTGTGTGTGTTTGCTGGAACTTAATTCGATCTCTGTGTGTGCGCGCGCGCGCGTACACATGGGATATTCATAGGCTCGGGCACTTTCACGTGCAAGGCTCTTTGTAACGAGCATGCACGCCTATACGTACTTACACTCTTGATCGTCGAATAAGTAGATTACTCGTGGAATGTAAATTAATGGAAAACGCGATGAACGCTTTGCGTTCACTTTTCCGCAAAGAAAAGAAACTGGAAACGCGCGTCGGATAACGCGCAAACATAGTGTCAGAAGACAAAGACGCGAGAAACGTGCTAAGCAATAAATTAAGCGAATAAATGAAAATAGACGGAGGGAAAATGAAAAAAAAAATATAATGATATAATAGATATTCGGTTGTTTGTATTGTTTATTTTTGCGTAACGAGTATATAACATTGAGAAGAATGTTCGGTTTCACTGCCACATGGCAAATTTTGCAAATTGTTTTATCTGTGCACGTAAGCAAATATATTGACGTCTGACATTTGATAAATATTTAATGACGATTTCCCGGATTAACGTGGCGATGTATATTAAAACGTTTCATTATCTTCTTAAATGTCAGATCCCTGTGACTTCTGCCTTTTCTGCATCAATTCGGAATTGACGGATGTGCAATTCCAAATCTCGAATCGATAGCGATAACGTGGCGCCGGGGCGAGCACGTGAGATTGTCTCACAATCAGCGAAATTCGACGCCCGATTAACGCGGTCCGGAACGCGTGTATCTATGTGTTACGAATTGGGTTACAAAAGCCTCGTTTTCGAGGCACGAATGAGCCCACGAAGCAAAGTAATTAACCCTTAGTTAAGACCGATGCATCGGATTCGTGAGTTGGTTTAAAGGCGCTTTTAAAGCCGAAAGAACGCGAAATGTGTGTCAAGAGCTTTGCGATACATATGCACGTGACTCTCACATTCGGGGCGTATTATTAAAATTTGAGTACGAGCCGATCAAGTTGCTCAAGCCGTGTTGCAATAATTATGAGAACCGGGGTTATAAATACATCCCCGCGCCGCGTTTCGAGAGCTTCTCAATCTCACTGACATCTCGTGACGCTTTTCAATCGTTTCCATTACGTAATTCGCGCGGACTATTCTGACAGCCGCAACGGGGAAAATTGATTCCCACATTTCGTAATAGAATCAATTTTATGAGATTTGCGGCAATCACACACTTAACAAAAAATTAATAAGTCTCTCCGGTATTTTAACTCTTCTCCGGGAATACAGCAGAAATTTAATAACTGACCGCGCAGACAATTTTCTAGTTATTACTCACGCTTGTTTCCCCCCTCCCCCCAGCCTTGACACAATCGTGAAATATTTCAAACACAAAATTTAATTGAAAAAAAAAAAGAAATCTCAGCTCAAAGCATATAATAGCAATACATCTTTTATTATGTTGTGTTTATGATGTCGTGTACATTATTCGTGCGTTAATATTAAATTCAGTGACCTTTTAAAATATTTAGCTTCTCTTTCTCGATATGTATCCTCAAATATTCAATTTTCAAATATTATTATTTCAAATATTATTGCTTCTTATATATTCCTTCCTTCCTTATATAATTTTTCTATCTTATATATTCTCAAGTCAAGTCACTCCCGCGAGAGGTCACGATATTAAATACGTTATTCAATTTTATAAAAAGGTGCATATAATCCACGTATCGTGTTGATAACATTTACATGAAAATATCAAAGTTTTTTTGTTTCTCTTATCACAAATTTGCGAGCATGTTTAATATGTATTAATGCATCGGAATGATCCCACCTCAGGGACTGATCTATCGCGTTATTTTACACGCGAGAATTCGAACTGCCGGCAACGATATGGGGAAGCGCCATCGCATCGGCAGGAAGCGCGCGTGCGACATTGCGCGAGAGCGACGCACGATGTGGGTCAAATTTACTCCAAGGATGACGTTTATACTATCGGGTAACGACTACGTCCCTGTGCTGCGTCCCTCTGGAAAGTGGGACGTCTTTAAATATGGGTCAAGGTCTCTCGTTCTCTCTCTTCTTCTCCTCGCTGTCCCTTTTGTGAACAATCCCGTTTCGCGAAGCTCGTTCGCGACTAAATGCGCGAGATTCCATCCCACTCTCCCTCTCCTTTGCTCCCTTTCTTTCCGCGCGCGCGATTGATCGCGCCGCCCATATTATAATTTTCTCCGTAGCCGACAAAGTCGGCTTTTTAGCGGAGGAGGGAGCGCGAATTATAATCAGACATTCTTTCGATATTACATTACTTGTTCAAAAATTCCGATCTCGTCTCGACGGAGCAAATATCTGATTTGCATCAACAAAATGCTCGAAATGCGTTTAGAGCAGCTTTTAAAAAAGAGCTTGTGTCCGCGCTTGTATAACGGCAATAATTAGCTCCAACATTGTCCATTTAATCCTTCGTTCGCGCGTTGTTTGTGTTGCAAAAGAGATTTCGAGGAAAAAAGAAAAAGACAACAAAGAACGCTGAGTCAACTTTCGCTGAAACTTTTGATCCTCTTTTACTTCCCGGTGCATTGTGATCTTAAATTTCAGCACGCGTTGAACGAACCAACAACTTTTCGCGCTTTATTTTTTAAAGTAATCTATTCCACAGTATCTATTTCCACAGTAATTATTATATTTTTAATAAACACACTAGTTCACACGATGTCTAAAAAAAATGTTGACACGGTCAAGATGTAAAAGTAGATCGAGTCAATCTGAACAGTCACTTTTGTGTCATTTTGCAAAATTCGCAATATCGAGTTATTCATTAAATGCGAGTCAATGAGCGCGTGGGAAGCGAGCGGTTCGATAAGGCGTGCATAATTTTCAGTTGTAAAAAAACGTAGCTTGTATCATGCGATGTAACAAGATACGAAACAAACGAGCGAGCGGTGTGTGGCGCAGTTTCTTGCGATCAGCTGATTGTCACAAATGAAAATCATATACGCCTACGAAGTCCGGTCCCATCGCTTCCCACACACACGTTCGCATTCAAATAATTGATTACTCTCAATAAATAATTGAATTTTGCAAGATGATAAATAAATATGTTTGGATTTTCTGACCAATTAAATTTATCTTCTTTATCTGTTTTATCTTCATCTATTTTTCAAACATGTAGATTATATATATATGTATTTTAATTTTATATACTTTTATAATATAAATAAAAAATCTTTTTTACACAGGTCGAGAATAGGTGCTTCAATATTACAAAATATAAAATGTCCGTGTTACAAAAAATTGCATAATCACCGCGAACTCTTGCACGCCAAGCGATTGATTTTTACACGATTTGTTGGCAGGATGCGTGTTCCTTTTCACATTGGCCAAGATTCTCAACGTTTGGTGCCAATATTTTCACATCGCGATGCATTTAACGAGGAAGCTGTGGATTGTATTGATTATTGGCGTCCTCTTGATATTTTCTCCGCCTTTGATATCCGTTTCTTCTTCAAGTCTTAACCCCCTGACTTCGTGTTCTCGGAAATATCGCGTTGTCCGAGGAAATCTGAAGTCCTTCAAGATAATCCCGTTTTACGAAGCAATTAGCCGACCTCGTCCATTCAACGCGGTCGACTAACGGAAACGTTATAGGTTCTTCCCTATTATAGCAGTTCATACCGTTCGGAAAGATTTCCGCGAGCTATCTCATTCCGTGATAAAGTCACACGTGAACGTAAAAATGGCTATAAGTACCACTTGAAAAATTCTAGAAATTTTTAAACATAAAAAATATATGTGTCGATTTTTTTCAAATTTTGATCTAATTTTAAAAGTAAATTCTGTTTATTGTTTTAACAATCACACGTATATACATCAGTGACTTTATTCTGCCCGAGCTCTTCGGCATTAAGAGCTTGAATAACAAGATTGCGATGAGATACCGAGAGACCACATTTTACAAAGTGCAAATTACTTTCGTGTAATCTCGTCTCGAGTCTGACTGAGAAACCACCCAAATGAGATTTCACTACGGACTTGTAGTGTACTGTAGTAAGATTGTGTGAACTAAGGAGGATGACAATTTTCTTGCAGTACATGACGGAGAAGATGGGCGGAGCGGAAGGGACGAAGCTTGACGTCGACTTTGTGGACATGGAGAGGGTGAGTGTTTGATATTTTTGCGCTTTCGTGTGCCTGTGTTTTGTGAGCGAATTGGCGCCACTGCTCTACGTCTTCACACAACTTTCTTTGATCAAGAATGACTTGCACGTGATCGGCGGCATCATTACCGAAAGACTTGTCCAGTTTCTTCTGGCTTCGCCTTATTAATTATCGAGTCGCGAGCCACCAGTTAGTTTTGATTATTGCAATACACCTGAGATTTGGGATTTTTTTTCTCGTGTGAATATTGTACGAATTCTTCCTTTTAAATTGCTTCTAATTTTTTCGTAATTAAAATTTTCCACGTATCCGTTTTTTTACACGTCCGTTTAATCAGTTTTGACAGAGTTAATCTGGATTGTAAGTTTTGCGTGAGGAGAAAAAAATTTTTTACAACAAAGTTTCTACTCGAAGCTTCTTTTGAAAGAAGCTTCGCATAAGTTTCTCGGAAAAAAACAATGTGAAAAATAAAAGAACCGTTCATCTCAAACCGTCACTCAATGAAACGATCTCTCTGAGAAGAAAAAGTATAACGGTTTTCTCTATACCGAGAATTTTTTGTTATTAAATTTTGCGTTTCTCTTTGCGAGAGGAACAATAGTGATTTTAATGCTTCGCTTTAAACGACGTTCGCTTGATAGTTGATAAAAAACTTCCAAGCTTTAGGAAGAATTTTTTTTTCTGCGTTCTCAGTAATAAAGTAATAAATTGGCATAAGTTATACACGTGAAAATATATAATATCGTACGCAGAAAACGGACGTAACCTGCGAGCTGGTTGAGGAACTTCAGATGAAGACGAAAGAATTTCTTCAACCGAATCCGACAGCAAGAGCGAAGATGGCCGCGGTCAAGGGTATTAGCAAGCTCAGCGGTCAGGCAAAGGCCTCCACTTATCCCCAACCGGAAGGTGTACTCGGCGATTGCATGCTCACTTACGGAAAGAAAATGGGCGAGGACAGCGTTTTCGGTACGCGCAAATTTGAAAGTTTCTTTCGTGTATATATAGAGGAGCACAAAAAAAGGAAAGAAATTTGATCTCTTTTCTTTATTTATCTACAAAGAATTCTTTTTTTAATATTTTGACGAGTTTAGTTCATTTGTTAATGTTTGTTTTGTAAATAGAACAATTGTACTTTACTTTAGATGTATTACTAAAAATGAATACACATATATCACTGTGAGAAAAAAATAATACGTTAAAAAAGGAAAAAATTATATATATATTCCAAATTGTTTTTTTTTTTAATGCAAAACTTTGAGAGCAAAAATAAAAATTGGCTTAAAAGTTAAAAGGAATTTTGCGAAATACTTTTCATATATTGTGCTTGCAAAAGTTTATTGATAATCGAATGTTGATTTATGAAAATTCTTATCTAAGAAGGATATAAGCGGTAGTAGTTTGTGTTTTTAAATGTTCCTGCTCTGTAGACGTAATTTTATAATTCTTGGAACGTACAAAAGAAAGTTCAATCGATTTCCCTCAGGATTAAAATATTTTTCTACATTCCACTTACATTTCCATTCCACATTCAAGTTGATTGGAGACCCGATTCAGTTGACGAACAGCCTATAAATGATCAGAAGTTCGAAGAAATTCACTATTGTGAATTTCGGAGCAAGCAAAAATGTTCAACGGCTTCAGCGCAAGCAAGTTGAAGTAAACGGTTGTGATTTGTGATGCTTATA
>QVNV01024773.1:0-10495 GCA_014825455.1 Pseudomyrmex pallidus | reverse complement strand
TTCCCCCCCCCCCCCACCCCGTTTTCACCGATCCTCCTTGATCCCTCGCATAGGGGCACGTCGGTCGATAATGCCCCGGTGGGTGTTGCAAACTTTGGAACGAGGGAGAAAAAGAGATGACGCGACGATAAATCGTCGTTCTTTGTGCGAGACATACGTTTCGTATTATTAGAAGTTGGAAGTGAATTAAGTGCGCGGCATGGCGCGCTTATATGATAATTACATTCGTTCTTAGAAAAATATATTGCATGCGTTTATGAGAAAAATGATAATAAAGATCTGCTTATTTCAGAGAGGAGACTGCTTTGAGCTTATTTTGCTACGTGTAAACGCATGTTGAGAATATTTAAGTTAAATACATATCTAGTTTTACAACATTTATCTGGCGTGCAAACATTTTTGTTAAATAAACAAACATTTTACGAATAAAATCCCCGTTTCTCTCTTTTATTTGCGGAAGAAATGTGTAAATTCCGCTGTGCTATTCCGTTAGCAGCGGAAGTCATGCGTATATGATTCTATTTACACGAGATCTGATGTCTTGTGTTTGCGTTTTATTTAATTACACGCTAAGTTGATATAAATTGCGACTCGTCCGAACTCGCACGCGTATTCCCCGCGATATATTCTTAATGTCGTGATTGGTTTCGATCGCGCAAAATAATTATTACATCGAACGACCGGTCAAACGCGAATTCACTGCGGTGGAATTAAAATCTCCTCTCTCCCCCTTTCTCTCTCTCTCTCTCTCTTTCTCTCTCTCTCTCTCTCTCTCTCTCTCTCCGCGTTCGTACACCAGAGCTGAATTCTAATAGATAGTAAATAGAACGTGTACCGCGGCTGTAGCGTGAACGCAATCAGGATGCGCTATCTCATGCAAAGCCTCCGCTGGTCATCTCTGCCGCTTCCACCTCCCTCCTCTTACGTGCCTCTCTCTTTCTCTTTCTCTCTCTCGTCCCACCTTCGAGCAGGAGCTCGCTTTACGCTCGAATTTGAACCCTCGAGAAAATTATAGAGGTGGGTTTGCGGCGGTGCCGGCCAAGCTAATCCCACCGTATAATTAACCACTGGCAACCGTCCGGGTTCTCCCTGCCGCCGTACGCCATTACTCATGGCTAAGCTTCCACGAATGTGTGTACACATACGCCATTCCCTCGCGATTCACCGGGCGATTCCACCCTTTTCCCGCGCCACGGCAGTACACGGGCTTCCCTCCCTCTCATCCCCCTTGCCCCTCCGTTTATATATCCGCAAAAAAAAATAGGCGCGCGCGTACGTTTCGATGTGTGGCACCGCTAGAGGACGACCTGCGCTGCGCGCCTCTTTCTCGTTCTCTCGACAAGATATAGGCACGATAATATCGATTCGGCGCGGAGAGGCCACGAGAATGGTCGCGCACGATCGTTCTCGGAGCGTGAAGCGTGTCGAAGAATATACACTTACCTCACTCGATCCCTCACGACCAAAAACCTGACGAGAGCGCGCGGCGCGCGCACTCTCCGATTGTAATTGGACCGCGAATCGTAAAGCGAAACTCCGCGGGAGTGCCGAATGGAGCGTGGCACTCTCGCGCGATCGACCATTCCCCGGGAATGGTCTCCCGGGTTGGCGAAGAGCCATCCGAAGAGCCACCCTTAAAGCCTTGATCGGCGGAACATCGTAAAGGCAACTGCAATTTCGATTCTACCTTCCGAGATGCTTACGCAAAAGTTTGCTTACGTTACCAGGAATGAAGTTCTTCTCGAAGAACTATATTGTCGCGCGCGCGCGTTGTAAAACTGAGACGCACAATTGAAATCGTATTTTGTTATTAACATGTTTAAAATTAATATTTTGTAGCGCGTGAAGTTCTCCAAATAGAAATATCGTCATTATAATCATCAGTCAGTCTTTGTGCAGTGCTGTTTGTTAGAATTATTAATCAGGATGAATTTCGCGTATTTATTAATTAATAATAATTGTAACATAATTGATAGGCACTGTTAATTAATTACAGCGTGCGTACGAAGTTTGAAATTCGCTGTTTCAGTAGTGAGAGTCGACGATGGAGCAGCCTCGCGCGACGCCATCGGTCTGACCACTGGAGTTTGCTACTTGTTTGTCTTGCCACAAAATTATACGAAGGGTGGTTACAGGCCCGTGTATTTTTCGTACCGTATATTGTTTAATAGTTTACAGTTTAGTAAATATGATTGACGTGTTATATAAAGTAGCGCACGTTAATACAGTGTGTTAATATCTGTTAAAAATAAAACAGAGTCGACTTGTGGTAGTATTTTTTTTTTTCTGTTTTCACGTACTTTCAATTTTGATGTGAAATCTCTCAAAAATGAAGAAGGAAGAAGAGATGACATTAAATTTTAAACCACCGGCATCACTGCAGACGTACCGAGTCACGGCAACGATATCCACCGTTTACGGTGGGACCAATCAATATGTCAAAGTGCACGTCGCGCAAGAAAGACATTTCGCCGCGCTACAAAGCACGCGAAACGTTTCAAACGTCAAATATCGGAGAAGCGATATCGCGAATTTACCTGTCGTTTCGACTCGTGTCGTGTGTGTGTGCGTGTTTTACGAGATCTCTGTACCGCGACACTGCAGACTATCCGGAATCGTTTCGCGAAAGCACCGGAAGTAGTTACCATATCGTCGTGGTTATCGGCGTTACGACTGCGCTGGCGCGAGGTCACTCTCGTTATTATCGTGTTTAAACGGGTGGAAAAGTTTGTCGTTAAGGTCGCGCCGTTCTCTTTGCTTCGGGCGTTATTAAATTACTCGCTGACTTTCCATACCGTCGATGCCATTCTCTTGTCTTTTTCCCTCTTTCTGGTCTTCTCTCTCTCTCTCTCTCTGGTCGTTTCCTTCCTCTTTTTCTGGCTCGCTTTCCGTTTCTCTATCTCTCTCTTTCTCTCTCTCTGTTTGCGCTAATATACATGGTTATTCATTTGTGACAATTTGATACTCGTTCGCGGGTAGCTCCGCGTGAGCGAAATATTTTCCTACAAAAAAAGTATCAGCGGTTTTCACGCCGTGTGTTCGAGACGACACGATACCGTGGAAGAAATCAGAAACTAAAAAACACCGCTTTGACAACCGCTGTTCTACACACTTTCCTCCCGCATATACGTCGTGTGATAAGCGGTAATTACAGGGCACTACGCCGATCGAATTGGTATCTCGAGACCGCGACAAATGCACTTCTACGAGCGGAGTACCTGCAATCTATGAATAAATAAAGTTGAACGCGGGGCGATATCGTTGAGCGAGAGGCTTGTTTTTTTTTTAAAACCCCCGTTTTTATAGCTGTATTACATCGCTTCAGAAAATTACGTGCCATTAAATTACTTGTAGTTTTATACGTGTGTATATTATACGCGCGCCTTCCTCTCGATTACACACACACACGTTGCCGAGTAAAGTCAATTTTGCTTTATTTTTGGTAAATAAAGAGAAATTACAAGCGCACGGTATCAATGTGTCTATTATTTTGTGTAGATAATGGCGTTTTAAAAACTGTAATTTGTTTAAAATAAATTACAGCGGAAAAAGTAAGATTACAGTAAAAAAGAGGATTGCGCGCGTCTTGTAACGTAACGATCAGACCGTTGTCGTTCCAAACTGACACTGACTACTGAATTGCAATTTTTTGCACGTTTACTTTTTCCGCCGTTTTTCTTTTAACGTAATTCACTCGAAATACATACGAATACATCAGTGCATATTAATGTACTGGCGAATTGTTTCCGAATAGTTTTCGATTGTTGCGGGCGTGAAATTTATTCAGCGCTCGTCCGATATTCTTGTCCGTCAAACGATACTTTGTGACGGAGTCACAGTGGCGGGTGCAATTAAGGAGCCGCTGCTCTAATACGAGCAGCAAATGAGGTTCGTGATTTCGTGGAGTCGATTCGCCACGAGCGAAAATATCGCACAGTCGCGCAATAAAAGAAACTTTGAAGAAACCGCCGTCATTATGGAGGTCGGTTTGTGCGAGAAAGAAATCCTTTAGCGGACGAGCGATCGATTGAAGTTATCACACGTATACGCCAGTCCGGTTTCGCGCTAACGACGCGGTCGTTATCTCGGAGAAGTTCTCTTTCTTTTTTTTTTTTTTTATTTTTTTTAAATGGAAAAAGAGCAACCCCTTCGGCGAGCACAGAGCGCGCGCGCGCGACTGAGCGATGCGGCTTAAGCGATCTCGGTAATGGATGGTGGAAAATAGTTTTCGTTATCGTTGCCATGACGAATGGTCGCCGTATCGGGTTAAACGACGTTTCGCTCGACGTATAACCCGTCCCCGAGCATTGCCGATTCCTTAAGCTGTCCTCAGAAAGCGGCCGTCATCATATCGCGACGCTAAATCTCCGCCGAGGCCGAAAGCGTAGCGCGGCGATTTGAGAACGTTGGAGAGAGCTTTACTCTCCGTGGAAAATGTAAGAGCGGAAGATCAAGGGGCGGCCCTCGCGATGAAGGAAGTAAATTACTGCGCTCATGAATTTTTTATGGGCCGTCGTGCGCAACGCTCGTCATCGTCGTCGACAAATTCTTCGTAACGCTTCGGGCGGACTCGCTGGCTTAATGAGGCCGATTAAAAGTCTTGATATCGAACGGCGCCCTCGATCGTCCGACGAATACGTAATCGTCCCGGCTAACGTATAATACCAGTATGTCCGGTATTACTTTTTCAACGGTGAAAATCTCGTTTAACTTGCTGTTTATTTCGCGACTACATGATTGCCGAAGTGATTTTTTGCGAAGCGGCCGTAATACCCGGGACGAAATGACTTTTTCTTCGCTGTGTCACGTTTTTCCGCGGCGTAAAAGGTTAGATGACGCGTCCACGTGTTCTCGCGTGAAAACAAGATGGTAATAACGCGGCAAAGCGTTTAAGGCGCAGCTCGCGCGTTTACGAGTCGGCGGAACGAGCGCGAGGAACGATTTCGTTTCGCGTGCCGGAGCTGTTGCGGCATTGAGTTCCCTCTCGGCGATCTTTATGCGCGTCAAGTGTCGTCTTGAAATGTGGAACACGGCCGTGAGCGACAATCCGTGTCGTTAATCTCTTCAAACCGAGGATGACTGATGACGAATGTGTGAGCGATCTTGAAGAGATCGCGCCGTCGCGGTTTTTAACACACTTTTTCTATTTAAGTTTAAACGGAAAGTAAATTTTAAATTAAAATTTCTGTATCCTTTATTTTTATAAATTTTATAAATCTCTTTTTATAAAAAAGAAACCTTCTATAAACCGCAAAATCTCCGCTTTTTATTATAAGATAAAAAATTTATTTTAATATAAAAATAATATATAAAATTAATATGTAAAAAATTATAATCTGCTGACACAATTATACTCTGTTGACAAAATTGTTGAAAGACATGATCTTTCTCTTTGTTTCTCTTTTCATCTGATTGCTTAATTGCGTACGTGCGAGGTATGTAACTCTCGGCAACCCTCAGAATGACGAAAATCCCGCATTATTCGAACGCGACGCCGCGCGGTAACACACAATTCGACTTCCCCCCTCGAGTTAATACGAATAAAGACCGAATGGTGCTCTTGAATCTAATAGTCACTTGCGAACAATAGAATCTCCAAGCGCGCCGCGAATCGTCGCTCGTCGCGGACTAATCTTGGAAGCTAATAGTCATTGTGTTCGCGTTTCATAACGAATTATGCACTTACATAAATGCAAATTACGCGCGCATACGTCGCCAAGTATGTAAATTCTTGCCCGCGGATGTTCTTGCTCGCGCGCGGTCTGGCGACAACCGCGCGTTATATATGCTGTCTCTTAGCGTATATATATATATATGCACGTACTTGGAACTTGGCAGGAAACGCAATTTGAGATGCTCTGTTTGCACAAAGTATGCGCAGCCGCCGCAGCCGCCGCGACATTTTCTATCAAGCGAGCAGAGATTACACATATATGTATAATATATATTTCTCTCGCGGAGAGAGTAACTATTTCTCTTGTATAGATAGTGTTTATTATTCTATATTTTATTTTTAAAAAATTACTCTTTTACTTTTAGACGACTTTTAATGTCACAGTGTAAAAGTCTTTCTCTTTCTCTCTCTCTCTTTTTATTACGGCACAATTTTTCTGTTCCTTATATCGCTTTTGTTGTTTTTCTGCTATTTTTATAAGATACTTTATCTCGCGTAAAAGACTGCTTCGCTCTCTACGTGGTTTGTTTTACGGGACAATAGGCGGTCCGAAAGTGGAAACGCCGCGGATGTTAACGGCAATGAGTATAGACAACGGCGACGCTTTACCCGCTCGAAAAATCTCACCACTCGTGCACCTCTCGAGCGCTTTGAAGAGACGGACGAGATGTGACTGTCGTTTGTGTCCCTCTTATATTGTGTTTTACGCATCTTCCTTGCATCCTGATGAAAAACTTTAGGCGTGACGGCACGTCTCTCGCGCGCTCTCTCCGTGTTTCTCTCTTCTGTCGCGACCGACTGCTACTTTCACCGCGGAGAAGCTTATGTTGCCCTTCCAGACGAAATGAGAACGTTCAAAACGGATTTTACGGCGAGAATAGCGACGCAAATTCAACGCATTCTGGATTTACGCGAGGCCGGACGCGCGATTACACGACAAAAACGTTCTTTTAGTAGCGGCATGAATTTTTATTCTCCCGAAAAGTCGTTTTCTCTCTTACAGACGAATATGAGCATGAGAAAGTAGAATAGCGATCGTGGAAACTTTTTCGCAGCGCACAAACTTTCAATGACGATAAAAAAAAAGTATAAAAATACGAAAACATAAATTCGCGCTCGTATACAATTGTGGATGTCGCGCGCTCGTTGCAAATTAGTTTCGATAACTTATATCTGACTCTCGCTAATTGCCAGGCAGCGTTTCGCCTTGCATTCCTCGCGCCGAATGGCAAATGCAGGCGATATTTCGGATCGGTGAACGCGTTAAGCTTGAAACAATCGCGCGGCCATATTTATCCAAGGGAACGAACGAGCGCCGTCCCCATTTGCAGATCGTAAAGATAATAGAGACGCATAGTAGTCGTAGCTATTCCGCGCCATCAATAATCCAGCGCCGTAACGCGGTCTGCAATTTGCAGGACATTAGCACCGCGGTCAGATTTCGGTGTTCTGCGCTACGAATGATGACTGATTTCGTTAATGTAGCGAGTGCACGTACACGGCTCGCGGTTTCCGTATCCTATTACGAGGTGGCCAAGTGATAAGACCGCGAATAATACGATTTCGCGATATCTACGTGACTTCAACCACAACGAGAAACGTATACGCTATCCAAGTTGCACGACGTTACACTTTTTTGTCCCCTCGTTAAAACCTGAAATTGGTCGCGTGGGATATCCGAGAAATTTAACCGAGAATAAAAAAGTTGAAGCGGCCCGTCGCAATCGCGCGATTCTTATCGGTCCTTCAACATAACCGTTTTAACAAAAATTTCGCCGTTCGAAGCAGTTTCCGCTCTTATAACGAACATACACGTATAGAACGTAAACACGTTTTATTTTTTTTCGTAGCCAATTTTTATCGCATCGCATATTTCCGCCATCTTTTACAGCGATTGCAAACTTTTAATTTAAACACACAGTTGTCGCAAAAACAAATTAAAAAGCTGTTGTGTCGAGTACATAAAATTTCACTTTCCGTAAATCGTCGCAATTGATTTGATTGAATGGTGCTGGTCGAACGCGTTGCTTACGTGACCAAAGTGGATGATTAATCATAATAAAAGCTTGCTCAAAATTCCGGTCCAAGTATCGCGCGGATATGCCGGCCAGATTCGCACTCAATTAGCACACGGGCGCGCGTTGCGCGCAACTCCGCGACGACATTATGGATTTTATCGCGGCGGCCGCTAATTGCTACTGAAATTTATCTGGCGCCTCCATATTCCGCGGGATATTACTACACGGGCGCTGCAGTAGTACTCGGGAGATCATAACTTACCGTCCTAAATCAACACGATATTCTCCGCGGCGTTAAACCGCGCGAGAGCGCGGTGTCTCGTTTGATTTTGCTACGGCAACTCCGCCGAGTACTCCGCTAAATCAAGGACATTTGTCTACGTTTTTGTTTTTTCTTTTTTTTTCTCCCTTTCGTCTCTTCGCGCAAAGTTCCGAGTTATCGCCGCGCCGGAAGATGTGCGATATGAGCGAATCGCGATTATACAGAGGAACGAGGAGGTAAATGGCAACATTAATCTTCATTCCAACTCTAAATTTGTCGTTTAGACGACGCTCCCCCGAGTGCGGAAATCGATTTCGACGTAGATATCTTCGTTTTAAATATTTTAACACGTTGTTAACTGATTAATCTTTTATTCGCTGCCGGGCAAGTCGCGTGAAAGTATCGTAAAAATTTTCAAACAGTTTGAGACAAAAAAGAGAGCTTGAAAAACAAACGGAGAGATGAAGAGGAGAGGTAGGAAATACTAAAACAGAACGGAAAGTGATATCGTAAATGAAAGAAGGGAAAAAAGTTAAAGAAGAAAGAAAATGAAGGAGCGCGACGCGATGCCGCGAGTAAAACCTGCGGGACGGAAACCGAGAAGGTTTGATGGGGTACAAGAGTAGGACGAGAAGTAATGGGGGGAGGATGGGGTGCGAGTCCGATTAGGTAGAAGCGCATCCGGTGCGAGAAAAAGACCGAAGGAGACTTGGAAGGAGTAGGCCGGAACGCTCGCGCGTTCAGATTAAGCATCTTAATCACTTGCGAGCAAAACTGCAAATTGCGCACTCGGGCGAAATGAAAACGGCGCCAAGAGTGTAACGCACGCGCGCATTCTCTCGCGTGTACGAGAGACGAGCGCACAACGCCGCGCTTCGAACAAAAAGTTCAACGAGCTCGAAGCGAGGAAGAGGGGCGGGCGGGCGTGCGGCGCCTCACACAGAGAAAAGGGTGAACGGTCAGAGAGAAAGACTCTTTGGCGAAAAAGTCAAGAGCAAAAGGAGACGCGGGGAGACACTTGGCGCGAGCGAGACGGCGCGAGTCACATTGCACTCGCCGAGCAGAGTAATACGGATAAATCTCGGGCTCCTTTTTTTTTCTTTTCTTTTTTATCAGCGACACTCCGCGACGTTATATATTGCCGTTTTAATCTCACTTCTGTAGTTCCAACGGTGCGTTTCCTATGATTAAAAACGAACTTGTTGCTAAAACTACACTACGCGATTACATTAGCAATAAAATTTTCCACCGCGTCGCGAAACTTTTATTGTTGCGTTCGCGTGTTTTATCATTTCGATTGAAGAGCGGATATTCGTCAAACTTCCGGTGTAAACGTTATTGCGTGAGCGCTGTTTTTTTTCTTTTTTTTTCTGTACTTAATTCTAGTAATTAGAATTCTAATTATTTTACCGTTCTTGAGAGAAAAGTTTTTTTTTTTAAAGACTGCATCTAATCTTCGAATGCGACCTGCCATAAATTTTCACGCGCTGAAAAGGACAATTAAGCAACCCGGCGCGCGCAAATGTGCTTTGCCTCTCGAGAGAAGTAGGTTAATCTGCTTTTGCATAATAATTTTTTAATGCGCCGCGTTCATTATGGCAGGCCGCAATCTCATTGTCCCCGGCATCTTGCTCGAATGATATATGACTCGGCGCGCGAACGAGCGAGGCGTTGTCGCGCCGCCGAAACTTCCCTTTTAACGGAAATTTCATTTTTCACGAAAAAAAAAACAAGAAAAAAACGCGCAATACTCCAAAATCCGATAGAATGTTAAAGATTAAAACTGTGGAACGAAACTATGGCCGGGGGTAGTTTTTAATCTCTGTTATTAATCTCCGCGCATCGCGACACAATTCCTTTGTGCGCGGGAACAGTGGCGAGTCAGTTGGCAAAGAAGAGCTCACAACATTTCTAATCGCCGAAAATTTCGGGCCCGCGAAAACGCGCGCCGTGGAAAACTGACGGCTTTGCTCGTCAACCTGTGACGTTCGTCCCGCACAAAGCGCAAGTCGCAAAAGTACTTGCCGCGAAATCGCATACATCGTCGTACACACACACACACACACAGTCGTACACAGACACACACCGTGCCTTTTTGTTCCTCGCCTCGAGATTAAAGTCCTTTGCGCTTTGTTCGCGAGAATGTCTGACACTCCGCCGCGCGTTTTGCGCGGAAGACAGACGCCGACGACGAATATAATTTTCTTCAGCGCGCGTATCAGGCCGCTGAGAGCAAATTAGTCCCGAGGATGAATCGCAAGTGTATAATGTATAGCAGCAGAGCGGGGAAGTCGCTCGCACACCCTAACGAGACTCTAATCTTCTTTCCTCGCCGAAGCTTAGGGCGGCGGCTCGTTCGAACTTTCGCTTCGCGCGCGGCAAGTAATTAAAATGTTAATCGAGGTATTAGTTGATTAAGGAGAGGCTTCGTTCCGAAGCGTATATACTTTGCTTTCGCTCGTTGTCCGTCTTGATTAAAAGGGGAAAGAAGGAGGGGTCGAACTTCGATCGACTACGTTTAATGTGTGAACGAGCAAAAAA
>QVNV01024760.1:0-18436 GCA_014825455.1 Pseudomyrmex pallidus | reverse complement strand
TTATTTTATTTTATTTTTTTAGTTTTTGGAGCATCAGAATCCTGGCGAATTAACGACCGCCAATTTCTCGTTCTCATCCCGCCCGTTGGTCGGTGAATTTCTGCAGCCAACAATGGGTCTGGCGGACGCTGAATTCGTTAGACTTGGCGCTCAAGAAGTAGCAAGAAGACTGGAAGAGTTGAGAGCGGTCGGCGGTTTCAGAGACACACGGACGAACAATCAGTACGAGAGAGACAAGTTGGCCTTCGCAAAGAAGCTCGCAAAGGAGGAAGCGCAACGGCACAAAGAACAAGCTAGGTAAAGAAATCAATTATTTAAAAGGCTGTGATTTATTATTTAATCGAAAGCGTACGTAAAAAAAAAAAGTTTCAAGAGATAACGAGTAGTGGATAACGTTAAAATAAGTTGTAAAGAAATAAGTACGATCGATGCGCAGAAGTTATTATCCGGTGTTGAGCATCTCGTAACGTTACAAGAAGTTAATGATTGTCGATAATAGTCAAATAAATCACAAAGTTTATTGAAGTGCTAATCTTGCCGTTACTGGCATACAGTTATTTATTTGCTTGTTATAAACGTTCGACTTGATCACTTAATCCGAGGAGTCTCTCAACGATTGCAACGCAAGTATTTAATTTAGCGTGCAATTTATCCTTTCGTAGATTAATAATAAGATTGTCAAAATCGTAAAACGTTATCGCGATGCAAAACTCCTCGAAAGCGAGCGTCGTGTGTGAGTCACTGTATTAATTTAGATTTCGAGCCCGTTCGCGCAAGCATTCGTGAAATTTATGGACCGACAATCGCGGACAACCCTTGATTAACGATTTGTTCCGAGCGTTTTTATCGCGCTGGGATGATACGAAGTTAATGATATCCTCGTTGTAGGCTGATTAAGGAGCAGGAGAAAACGGAGCGGCAGGAAGCCGTGAGACGGGAACGGGAGATCAGAAATCAACAGCTGCTCGAGGTAAGTCCGACCACCGTCTTACCACCGAGTTTCCTTCACGTTTGTCTCGATCTCGTTGTTTCATTCACACAAAAAACTGTTCTCTTATTCTATTTGGGATACTTACGTTTTTTTGTATTTTGTCCACCTGTCGTGCGTGTCGCATGCTCTCTGTGTGTGCCGTGTATTTATACATATATACATATATATTATATATCTTCGTATATATATATATACATCTGTCTATATATACATATTATACCTTTTTTTAATGAATATTCTTGTATAGAAAAACTCTCTTATATATATACTATATATATACGTCCAACGACCCTGTTACAATTTCCAATGTCCCAGGACACACGAAACACCAATAGCCAACCAACAACCGCTAGCGATAGTGACAGGAGAACCCAGCATGTCCTTCCACTCTGCTCCTTAGATCTGATTTTTTTTATCCACTTTTTAATTTCACCAAATTATCGTTCGTTTACCTCCGAGTCTGTTTGCTCGATAAAAATCGTTTAGAACTGCTCGTAATAAAGACGAAAATTTGTATTTTTCTTATTAATTATATTAATCTGTGATAAAAAGAAAGTAAGCAAAAATGGGTTCTAATTTTGGCATTTATTGTCACATTGTTTAATAAGAAAGATGGAAGGTTTTTTTCATTTCTTTTATCGGCCGATTATTTCCTTTCGACCTACGATGAAAAATACACGAGAAAGATTTTCAGTTATTTTTTAAATGGGACGGGGAATGTGAGAATCGCGAATGAATTAATATGGATGTCAGTATTGGTTTGCATTTCAAAATTCTTTGTGCGATATCCGATATTGCATACACCGAGATATGTTTTGAAACAATCCCGTGTATTCTCAATCGATACTATTGATGCTTTTATGTACGTTAAACCGTTGATATATTTTGCGCTGTGTCTATTATTATTATTATTTATCGCACAGTTTTATATTCCATTAAATAATAATGTCTATCTATACATACACAAATTTTTGCATTTTATTAAAACAGGAGAAACGGTTATTGTTCTATAGGAAAAGTATTCAATATTGAAATATAATTCATGGTGCAATATAAAATTGTGCCAGTTAGCATCTCATGTTTGACTAAAATTTGGATTTTGGTTGGTATTGTGTCTCGTTTTTTTTAAACTGTGTTATATAAGATAACTGGATTTTACTTTGAATCGAAATTTGCACCGAAACTTAGACTGCAAACTTACTTTAAAAGAGTCAAAGAGAAAACGCAAGAGTTAGAGAGAAATGATCTCGCTGAGAAATATTTCTCATTCGATGCGATAAATAGCTATCTAAAAATCTGTTTTGATTTTCATTTGCGGTACGCAAAAAACGATGATTTTTCGAAATCTTTCTTTCGCAAGAGAAAATTTCGACAACAGAGTAGAGATGCGCGATTGTAGAAATTTTCAAAAGTCCATTCATTGTGATAGTCCTCCAAACTATACCCCATCGAAATCTCCCGCGCAAGCCAGATTACCACCCTATACCTCTCAATCACTGTCACTCGTTCGTTCATCTGTTTCCCCTGCATTCACACACGCATTCCACATCCACACGCACTGTACATCACTAGCCCTCCGAACATAACACACACAACCCCCGTGCAATTTGAAGGAATAGAAGGAGAAAGAGAGAGAGACTTCAGACGACACAAATAGTGTAGTAAACTGTAGCTACACGTCGACTCACGTATGTAGTGGAAAAAAAAACGCGAAATAGGGATGCCCAAGATCGTATATAACCGATCCTAATCGATGTTTCTTGCTGAGAAAACGTAGAGAAAACTTGAAACAGATGTGTCTTACTAATGCACATATATTGTTGCGTTTAGAACTAATCGAGATTTGCGTAATTTAGTCAAGTATCAATGTCATTGGAAGCCTCATTATGTTATGTGTGCCATTGTGTTGTTACGTTATGTTAAACATTACGAGAAAATAGTTGCAAAATTTATTTTATATTGTGTTCAATGTGTTTACAAATGAGTACGTCTCTCTTTTTGTTCAAGTGGTAACCGCTTTTATATGCTTATAGTATCTGAAATTGGCTTCGTCGGAATTGATAAAACCTAGTTTAATCATTTTTAAAAGGCGGTACGCGGAGTTCATACATAACACATCGAGATTATTAAAGACATTAAATATACAAAGAAAATTTATAACAGAATGTGATAAAGCAAATAAGAATTAGTCTGTCGATAAAATAGTGTTTTATAATTTAATATTTAATTTATTCGCATAAATCATATTTTCTCTTAGTGTATATACATATTATTATATTTCTCTCTCGAAAAAAAAAAACAATTTAATCTCGTAATTCGCGTGTAGAAATGACCCCCGCGTATCGCCCCTGATTCACAATCCCGTGAACAATCGGCTCGCACGTGTGGTCGTAGAACGACCGTTTTTTTTTTCTTCCGATTAACGCGATCGATTATATATTGGGCATCCCTGAAACCCACCACCAACGCAGGGTCGAAAGCGGCTCGCGTTCACGATCAAGCAGAAAATGAAGATCATCCAAGAAATCGAGCGCGGCAAGAGCAAGAGCGACGTGGCTCGCGAGCTGGGTCTGGCGAGCAGCACGGTCGCTACCATCTGGAAGAATCGTGAGAGCATCGCCGAGAGCTGGCGCAACCGGGACATGATGCAGCAGGCAGACGTCGACGATGCCGTGCCTTCGAAGAAGCCACCGTCGATCTCGTCCCTCGCTATGTCCGCCGCGTCGACGACGGCGCTCTGCACGCCGGCGGCGATGACGACGTTGACGACGACGACGACGACCACGATCACGGCGACGCCGCCTTCGGCAGTCTCCGGCGTCGTCGTGACGCCACCGCAGGTGCAGGTAGTGCCGCCTGTGTTACCGCCACCGCCGCCGCCCTATCCCACTCTTACTCTGCCGTCGGCGGGTTTGGCGCCGTCCACGCAGCCGACGGCGCCGATCTCTTCCTCGTCGAACCCGTCATCGACCACAACGTCGACCGGCACGACGACCACGACCATGCTGCCGGACAATACCCAGCAGGCTCAGACCCAGACGCAGAGTCAGGAACTTCTGGAGGTAAGATGTCGTATGGACGCATCCTGAATCCTCTCAACCTCTTCCTCGAGATCATCTTGATATGATCCTCTGAATCTTGTCAAGTCTAAATCGTTGTTCCCTTCACTTGACTCCCTCACATGATATATCTCTCGAAAGCTTTGATATATCCCGACATAAATACGTCACTTAAACCACCTTCCCCCATCATCGACCACATCATGTTCACTAATGAGTGTTGTCATATTGTCTTGTGAGTCGTTATTACTTCCGGATTGTTCCCGTCTTTCCCTTTGGCTTTCGATTTCTCCCGCGATCCGGACAGATCGAAAAAGGGCGAAGAGACCCCCCCTTCCGGAGGTAAGAGTGATCGGAATCGTGAGTACACCTGTTTCTAGTTCGCGATTCCACGTGGCACACACATTTGCGTGGAATGGAACGACAATACAAATGCTTCCGGGATACTCCCACAAAACGGAACGAGTGTCGTTCGGATTTTATGGTTTCTACGTCAGCCTTCGTCGTCTCTTCAACGTTCTTTTGCTTCGAAAAAAATTATGTTTGCAATAAAAATAAGAATATCAACGAATCGGCGAAAAACATTCAGAAATAAATTATTATGAGATGAAAATTTTTTCTGTTTTAAATATAAAAAGACAAATGCGAGAGAGACAAAAGGTAAATTGTATTTTATGGCCAATGTCCGACGTGTTGTTTGAATCATAAATTTTCGATTTCGTGTGTTTTACGTAATTCTTAATCTGTCATCAAGTTTGTCTACAAAAATTAATTCTCATTCGTGTGAGCTCTCCCTCGTTTAGTTGTTTGAAAGTTGTCAATGAAAAAAATGTGGAAAGCATTAAAGTGAAGAGACAACAAGTTTACTGGCAACATAAATTACGGAGTCAGTCTCGCCTATTTCCTTGCAACGGTTATAAAACAAAGAAATACAAAAAAACACATATACACACAATACATACATGCATATATAGATGCTCCACCGTGCTTCCGTAGTATTGAACACGATCGGCGGATGACACCGATCTTTTCGTTCTGAAGCGTACGGATTTCGGAATTCCACTTTAATCACCAGCAGCAATTTCGCTCACAAGCGCTAAAAAAAAAAAAAAGACAGTTTCACCTTCTTTTCTTTCACAAGGGGCTATAAAATATAAAATTCACAAATTGGTTTTTTTTTCCAAGGCCAATATTTATTTTACCAAAAAAATACCGTCTCTATTTTCAATTAGCGATTTGATGTTTGACTCTTCCATCGTCGGTTCGCGACTCCTTGATTTTTTGATAAAAAACAAAAAAACCAAAAAAAAAAAAAAGAAAAAAACACAGGAAATTCGAAATCCGTCAAAAAATCATAGAGAAAAAGCACATCCCGTTGACAGTTCCCGAGAGTTCTCGTTGGTCCGCATGGTTTTCCGAAATTGACGATGGAGAAGTGCGCGGATTCAATCGAGAATCCCGAAACCGGGATCCTAGATGCGTATATATATACATATATGATCCGAGGCACGTTAAGGCTGACGATATATATACGTAGGCACGATATTATAATACATAGGAACCGAGAACGCGCGCGCAATGCTATCCTGTGCCTATAGCTTCTCCTGTCACTATACAGAATAACAGCTAGCTACATGATTATCCAGCATGCCAATATTTCTCGAACACTTGTTTCTACCAACTATAATTCGGATATTCGCTATATATATACACACGAAGTACAATACAAAAGGCTTTTTCTCCTTTTTACCTTTTCGTTGTATTGCGTACAAAGACATCACACGTGATCTCGCGTGGAAGAGATACGATATTTGTTCAATTTAATCGTTCTACACACACATACACACACACACACGAATTTTTCTATATATATATATAAATCTATACATACACATTACATGTATTTATTATACTATGTATTATTATTCACTGTTACATATTTTGTGTCTATAAATGAAACGACACTTTTTAAGCTAGCGTTTTATCAGCTTAAGCGATGGTACATATATACATATGTACCATTTATATAATATGTGCATACATAGGCGAGTATTGCTTGGCTCCTTGCATGCCCGCTGAGATTTTTCACTTTTTCCACGTGTTCTTCTTTTTCTTCTTCTTCTTCTCTTCGGTCTCTGTTCGTCTTTTATAATGGTGTTGGTTTACATATGTAACAGTTACACTCTCTCGTTATCTCTTAAATAGAAAATCGTTTTTCTCCTCTATATATTTATACATACATATTATATATATATATATATATCATTATTTCAATTCGTGGTTTTGCTGTCGAGTTCACACGTTAAGATTTTTTACGAGCGAGTTTATGCTTGGCTGCAGTGCCTCGGCGTGTATTCGCCAACGAAACAACTCTCTTGGTGGGGTTTTTATTATTAAAAATCGCATGTTTTTGTTTCACTCTCTTTCACTCTCTTTTTCTCTTTGTACGAGAAGTTTTGTGCGAGGACCAATTGCGTAAATGAGATATGCAATATTTATCGGTATGTAGAGACACAAGAGCGTAAGTTATCTCGCGATAACGAGCTGTAACATCGTCCGGTAATTAAAAAAAAAAAAGTTTGCGCGAGAACGCGATGATCGAATCGCCAAGTCAACGGGGACGAAGATTAATTATCGCGTTTTCCAGAGCGGAGATATAGATCTTTTTTTTTTTTTTTTAACGTGAGAGAGTTTAGCCGGGAAAGATGCAAAGATGCAATTTCCAGTTTTAGTACTTGCGTATTTCAATTATATGTTGGTTATAAAAAATGGCGATAAAATTTCTTTCTTTAAAATACTTTGGATTTGAATTTTTAAATATACTTTGCCAAGACTTTTTAATTCGCGATAGTAGAATTGATAGAATACTAATAGCGGTAGAGAACACTGCAGAAAAAAAGAAATAATAAAACGCGATTAGTGAAAATGATCTTTTTATTAGAATAAAACGCTCTCATTTTAAGTTCCGGCTACATCCCCGAACTTTAGAGTAGCGCTTAATTCCTGTGATTGATCTTTGCTACTTAGACATCGCTTTCCACATGTAGTCTTCGAATCACAATTACACTACGAACGTCACAAAACGTCAGTCACATGTTATCTTCGTTCAAAAACGTGCGGGAAAACGGGAAACGCAATTGTAAAATTACGAGGTCTTGAGAATTATGAGAGTTTTTTTAGTTACACACTTATATGTTATATTCTTATAAAAAATATTCTCGGTAAGTTTCGATCAATCTACAAAATATTTTCAAAAGTTGTTTCATGAGATACAAGAATGAAATTAACAAAATCTATGATAATTATAAACGGGATTTTATCAATCGTCTCTATAACAGATCACTACGTTTAACTTGAGATCTAGCGAGTCAATTATCTTTTCCGGTAACGAAACGCGCGCTAACTTAACGTCGTGCCGTAGAACAATATTTTCCTCACTTGTCGTAAAAAACTGAGCGAACTCGTGAACGAGACAAAAAAATTGCCCAAGTTTCCTCCTAAAAAAAAAAAATAGAAAAAAAAAAACATGATTACACGGATGCGAGTGACGTGTGTATGGCATGTGCGCAGGCGCGGAAAAAACGGCAGGAAGAGGTGGAGAAGATCCGACTGGAAGAACAACAAAGGAAGCAACAGGTAATTCAACAATTGTTACTATATGTTAATGCTCGTCCCGTTTTTTCTTGAGTCACATTGTGAAATGTAATCCCCCACGAATGAACATTCAATGTTTTAACTCTCGCTTACGCCGATTTTGTATTAAAGAATTCTTAATTTCTCAGGAACGAGAGCTGAAGAGGCAGCAAGCGGTGATGCTGAAGGAACAGGTGAGTTTCTTTTGTTAAAAAACAAAAAAAAAAACAGAAAAAAAACAATGTGTAATCGTTCTCCGCCAATCGTGTCGTCGCTGTAGAACTAGCGTGTGTGTGCGTGAGTGTGTGTCTCTCTTGTAGACGTAGAAATGCTCTGTTTCACTTATAATCGCCTTTATTCGTAGTCTCTCCCGTCTGTTTTCAAATCGCGTAAGACCGAACTCTTGAATGTGTTCGGAATGGGAATAAACGTTGAAAATTTGTTGAAGATTTTGCGCAAAAAAAAATACATAAAGTAGTAACACGTATGTAACAACGGGATATTTTGCGATTAAACGGATTACAGAATTTTTAATGATTATTTTAATATTACATCTTATTATTATACAGTCAAATAAATTGCTTAAACGAAATCTCGGAAATGGTGTTTACTAGTAGCAAAAAGTTAAATGTCACTTGTTTGCATGCGGTTTCTTTGTAGAAATATTTGAAAGTATCGTGTATAATTACTGAGCTGCATATTGAATATTAGAGATGTAATGTACACGGATAATTTATTTCGTTATCGTTGTGTCATCATTTTGTGACATTACAACGTTTTGTGATAATACAGATTATTTCTAGTTGATATTTGTAAAACAAATATTACGTAGGAAGAATATGCACATCGAAACAGTTAGTTATATAATTAAAATAAATGAATATGTGCATTTAGAGCGCGTTACATTGTGATCATGTTATATGTCTAACTCTTGTTATTCCTCAGCAATTAAGTAAGTTTACCTGTGATTGTATGAAATATTCATTTTGAAATACTTAACATTTGCTACCTCAGACTTACTGATCTAACGTATAAATCTAACTCGTTGTTTATATATTACGTTGTTAATATTCATCAAACATGAGAGAGTCAAATTAATTGCTGATGCGATTAATACATCATTTACGGGGGAATGTGTAATTCATCGCATATCATGTACATAGGATGTTTAATCTTCATCAAGCAAAATGACAGTTAATTACGTGGTGTAGTTCAAGTTTTTTTCCTAATTGGAACTTAATTATTTAAAAATATATATACGCATTGGCGTTTTTCAAACAAATAAAATGTTTTTTCAAATGATTTTTTTCTTAAATCTTTACGAGGTTTACTAGTTGAAATTCGTTAAACATTGCAACGTTAAAAATTGCATTCTTAAAATAGTGACTCGCGTTTTGCATTTATACAAATAGATCTAAAATCATAGCAAATAATTAATCAATTTTTTTTTAATATACATGATGAAGATAGTTATCTTATTTAACGCGCTCGCTTTATCTTGAAAATCGCAAAAAACCAATTCAAACACATAACATTTCCGCGCATTATCCGAGAAATCATGTCGCGAAAGATGACGCTGCCGACACGATTTAACTTTTTTTTTTTTGTAACAAACTAAATAAAGCCGATAAGTAGAGAACATCTGTATACACATAGAGAGCGAGAAAGATTGTTAGATTGAATCTAGCGGTTTGAACACTAGTGGACTGTGGATGTGTTTTGTGCCGCAGATGTACATGCAGGAGCTCACCAAGCAGCGCGAGATGCTCTACACCGTCGAGCTGGTATGTCACATACCCCCAATCTAGCATCTAACTTGAACGACATTAACGAAATTAGCAACTGCTCTCACAAACTAACTCGCACGGTTACCATCGGCTCTGCGTTACATCACAAACCTGGCGGCGTGCAAGTTTCGAGCAATTTGGCGGCTTATGCGTTACATTTTCTCTTCGATACCGAGCGCAAAACATCGCGGAATCCTAACACGAGCGGCTGAACGTGCAATCGCGACTTACACGTCGATAATACCACACTTTACTTTTGTTCGTAACGCATTAAGTTCATTTTATTTAATCGACATCCGCTTCAGAGCTTCCACGATCATAACACACACACAATTTTCATAAAAGCTTACATTCTGTAAAGACCAGACGTGTTTAATATAATTTAAGTTGAATGTTAGGAAAGAGTTTCGAAAAATTTCTCGCTCGTTTTTTTGTTTCTACATAGTGACGTGTGCTGATAGAAATTTTGTCTTTTAGACTCTTATGAATCTCAGAATTGAGATACGATTGAGGGAGGCGTGTTCGACTAAATCACGTGACATTGGACATCAATTAGATATTTAGTTTGTTAGAAATTGCACGGTTTTCTTCGCACTGTACACGTAAAAAAAAAAAGAAAGAAAGAAAAAACGATTCCGCGCCGGATTGATCCTTTATGACTATATCAATGCATCCGTTTGACAGTATTATTATTCGTAATGTGTAGTTGCGTGAAGGAGTATTTGTGGGACGGTTGTAGAGAGTTTGACCAGTTGCTCTTGCGGTGCCACAAATGCCAGAGTCGAAAATCATAAATTTTTTAAATTTTTTTTTTTTTTTTTTTTTTTTTTTTTTTTAATTAGAAAGAAACTCAATTGTTTGGAAATTATGAAATTTTCAAGAAATATGAGTGATTTTAAAGTATTCCGCGAATTAATTTTAAAAAGCAATGATTTTTCTTATGATTTTCTACTCAATACACACAACGCTTTTTAGCAACACACAATCGAGAGCTTATTACGTTCGCTCTCTTCTTCTTTTTCCGCGATTTTGTCTTGTTTCGGCATTACCTGCATGAGTGCGCTCAGTTAAGTATAAAGCCACGAGTTACCATAACAATGAACAATGATCACAGGAGAGAGAAAGAAGAAAGCAACACATGGCCCTGGTACGGGCGTTGGAAAATCGCCGAAAGATGGAGGAGAAAGAGAAGAAGCGCCTGGAGGCCAGAGCCGAGAGAATAGCGACAAAGGAAAAACGCGCGGAACAGAGAAGGATAGAGATGGAGTTAGTCGAACAAATTCGCAAGCCGGTGGAGGATATGGAGCTAACAGGTATGTGACAGGACGGATAGAGAGTGATCGATACCATCGCGATGAGCGATGCGATGGCAAGCTAAAAACCCAAATGCCAAGTTTGGTTGTGCATCTTTGTGACTAATGATACCGTGATTTTTCAGATCATAGGCCACTGCCAGAAATCAAGAGACTACCCGGACTCAAGCTTTCCGGGCAAGCGTTCGCGGACATCGTCATGGTCTTCGAATTCCTGCACAATTTTGGAGAGACATTGGGATTCGGTGAGAGCACACATGAGATTTTACATATAACGTCAGAGAATGAAGACTATTCATCATGTTCGTTTGAAATTGATCATTGTTATGCTCTTTTTGTAGACATGGAATCTCTACCGAGTCTGAAGAGTCTTCAACTCGCTCTTCTTAACGACGAGGAAGCCGAGGAGGAGCTGCTGTCGGTGATGACGCATTTGTTGGTATGCGCGATCGAAGATCCGGGCATACCGCAACCGGCCAGACACACCACCGGTCTAGGTCAGAGTTTACGTCAGGCCGACATCACTCACGCCAATATCAGCGAAGTTCTGCGGATTTATTTGTACGCGAACGCGACCGGTGAAGTGAAAGCTCTGACGGGTGTATGCCTTGAGCGCGAACGTGACAAGAAATTCGCCGATCATCATCAGAACGGCGGCGATTACGCTTCAACCTGCTCGGGAAAGAACGCGCAGTTCTACGAGCACTTGCATAACAACGAAACGTGGAAGATGTCGGAGAGATTGCGGGAGAAGCCCTTCCTGGCGTTAAACCCGACGCACAAGGCGCAGATGCTCGCTTTTCTCTGCAACGAGCTGCTGCAAAATAAGGCTGTGATCAGACAGATAGAGGGTAGCCTCGAAACGGTGGCTCAGCTGAGGAAAGAGAGATTCGTATTGGATACAAAGATTAGAAAGTAAGTGGCGTAATTAAAATGGCAGTGAATTAGAAAGTTTGATTGATAGAGTACTAATGTTTCAACTTACACGTAGGCTCAGACAATTACATAGTCGAAAAGTTCGAATGGAGGCTGTGGGTGTCATCGTGAATAAGATCGGTGACACAATTACCATCGAGAAAAAGGAAGGTGAGGAGGAGAGCAATACCACGTCCAGTGCCGTGGGAACGACTCCTACGCCGGAAGAAATTCATCATGAGGACGAGGTAGAAGATATGTCTGAAAACGAGAGCGAAGGCACTCAGCCGGAAGAGGTATGAATTTGTTAATTTATTTTTAAGTTGATCTGAAGATAAATTTATGATTTATTTTAAACTTTTTCGTGTAACAAATTTTGAACCTGTTTAGGAGGAAGACAAAAACTTGTCGGGCGAAGAGTTGGGTAAAAAATTGGATAAGCTATTGAAACAGTCGGAGGAACAACTGCAAAAGTTGAACAGCTCGTCGAAGCAACTTCGGGCGCACATTTTCGGTCAGGACAGGTATTGGAGGAGATATTGGGAATTAGCATGCGCCGGTGGCATCTTCATAGAAGCCATGGAGAGCGCCGAGCCGGAGGTTCTTGGATTACAAGCTGAGCTAGACGAAAAGTACAAAAACATGCCGCAAGAGAAGCCTGAAGTGAAACAAGAGGGTAATAGCAAGACAAACTCCGAGAATCGCGAGAACGAAGCGCCGAACGAAGTCAAGGACGAAAAGAAACACAACTCGAGCGAGCAAGACGAGAATATGAAATCTCATGGGGACAAAGTAAAGCCCGAGGTGGAGGAGATTAATTGTAAGAAAGAGCCTGTGCAAAATTGCGGCTCGGAGAATGCCGATGGAATAAAGGAAGAAAAAAGAAACAACGATGTTGACAGTACGATGACAGATGCGAAAACGAATGTTACATCCGAAGAAATAAAACAAGAAACGGAGGTGGTCAGTATGGACGTCGATATGAAGACCGAGGAAATGAAGAAAGAAAACGAGGAGATGGACGAGGATGTGTCAAAGCCTCTGGTGAAGACAATGGAAGACAAGATCGTCGAGACAATACCAAATGGCGAGAAGTTCAACCACGTCAATAATTTGCACAACGGAAAGGAACTCAACGGCTCTTTCATTTCTAGTGAGTTTTTATATATCGCCGTCTAGAACAGATCCTTCAATACTTTTAAATTAATTTTAGTCATGTCGATTATTTCAGACAGCAGCAATACCGAGCCTAATTGGTTTTCCATTTTACCACGTGAAACGTGCGACACTCCGGGTCCTAGCACTAAGCAAATCTTCGGCATAGCCGAACCAACTGAGCTTAGAATTCCTGTATTCCCACCGCCAGCTAGTCCGAGTTATGATAGATGTGACAGCCCGGCGCCATTGATTCTGACTCAAGATGAGGCGGCGCAGTTGGAGTATCTGAAAGTGCATGGCTTACCGCCTCCTGGCGAAGCCAAGCCAGTACCGAAAGGTAAATTCATTCAAAGGAAAAATAAAAATAGCACACAAATGTATATGATGGATGGTGTACAATTGTTTTATCGTTTATATTGTTTTTTACAGATCTGAGATACGGTTGGTGGAGGATCACTGATGTTGACACGTTCCAAGAACTTCTCGAACACTTACATTCTCGTGGCGTTCGCGAGAAGGAGTTAAAACGTACAACATGGGCGACAATGGAGTCCTTCCTAGCTGTGACCGGTAGAATTAACGTTGATCCTGGCAACTTGGCCGCCACGGAACTTCAAGGGGAACCAGATGATTCTAACACACCAATTCCGAAACCTGATGATCCGAATGATTGGAGTGAACAAGTTGCATTGCGCGTAGATGCTCAGCTCCTGGAACAAGTGGAAGCGTTGGAAGACAAAGTAGCCAACGCCAGCATGCAAGTCAAGGGCTGGAAGTTACCACCGCGAGCGGGAACTGAGGAAGCCGAGGAAATTGAGAAGTTAAACGAAATGGAAAAGATCAGCGCGGTTGAACAAGCACGGCAAAGGTTACTTTCCCTGGAGGCAGCTATAGAGAGGAGATATTTGAAACCACCTTTGGGCGTTTGGTAAAATAAATTTTTAATTGCCACATTTCTCTTTGACACACAATTAAACTACATTTTAATTACCCACATGTTTGTTGATAATTGCGTAGCACGGGAGATACCAATTTGGCAGCCCTTAAGGCAGAACAGGCGGCGGCCGCTAACGCAAACTCCAACTCCGACCAGAACAACCAGGCGCCTGCACCGCCAGAGGAAACGACACCACGAGGTCTGAACACCTGGCGAGAAGCAACTGCGCGAGCGCACACGTCGGCGCAGCTTGCCATGGCGCTCTACATGCTCGAGGCCAGCATCGCTTGGGACAAGAGCATCATGAAGGCTGTGAGTCTAACAACAGCTAGAAAGTCGGTCTGCGCCAAGCTACGAAACCGCTGCGTCTCACTCAAAGCTACCAATCAGTACAAACAGCTATTGACTACTTCTCAGACCTCTGTGGGTATTCGCACTAACTTACTAACCGAATCATCCTCTTTCTCCTCTATATTGCTCTCTATCTCTCCTTTGTCCTTTCCGTTCAATGGCTCACAGAGAACATATAACGTAACATCGCTTCGAATGGACAGGTGTCTACTCGATCCGATGGCCGAGCCTTAAACGATACGTTTCTTTCGCGCGAGAGTGTCTTTTACATCCTTACGTATTTTCTCAATTAAAAAAAAAACAAAAAAAGGATTTAGTACATATTTATAACATGTGCGATAACAATATGGCGATAAAATTTGCATACATCCGTTGAATTTCGCTCTGTTCGAGCAACAAATTGAACACAACATTTATCTTAAATGCATAGATACATATTTATTGAGTCATATCTTCTCATGAATTACTAAATATTCGAACATACATTGATTTTTACCTAAAACATAAATTAGAAAGAAAGTACACATGTATATTTACTGGTGGTCAGAGTCTAACGTAACGGTTGCATGCAAAAAAAACTGCCGCTTATTTTCTTATTTAACCCATTAACATTTCTGTTTGCATTCTTTTAGTTTGCTTCTTGTATTGTAATGCATTTCGAAAAAAATATTCTTACAAATATAGAATTTAATTTTTGTTGTAGCTTTTCTTTTCACATACGTATACATGGTACAATTAAAATTGTTATGCTTATATATATAATCGTACTTATTACACAGCATATTTATATTTTGTAATAATCATAACAAGAACTCAAAAGTGATTTTTTGCACGTATATTTCTTTGCATACGTTACTAGACATGAAATTAAAACGAGCTATGATTGTTTTCATGCAATTATTTTTCATATTATTTTGCATTTTAGTATTCTCGGATACGTGTAAAAGAAGAAAAGAAGTTTATCCATATAGATGTCTGTTGCTTTTTATTCAAAAGCGCTTGAACAGAACAGTGCTGTTATTTTACGTTACCGCAATCACGTAACGGACAACTTTTCAGATCTTTTTACATGAAGAGCTTATTTTAATTTTTACAGAATTGCCAGTTTTGTCATAGTGGGGACAACGAAGATAAGCTGCTGCTATGTGATGGCTGTGACCGTGGCTACCATACTTATTGTTTCCGTCCAAAAATGGAAAACATTCCTGATGGTGACTGGTGAGTTTCGCAAATCGTGTTCTCGGCTCATTTTGTCATAGATTGAGTTTTTGTGTGTGAGCTTTTTCGAACACTTCCCGCTATTGCAGGTATTGTCACGAGTGTATGAACAAAGCAACGGGTGAGCGTAATTGTTTAGTATGTGGGAAGAGAGCCGGTAAAAACCTGGTCCTGTGCGAACTTTGTCCTAGGGCTTATCACACCGACTGCCATAATCCTGTCATGCCAAAAGTGAGTGTGAAAATAAGTATCTGTTTACGTTTATTCGAGATCAAACCGAACATGCATCTCATTTAAAATGATACACTTCATTATATGCATATTTGTTACGCAGATTCCACGAGGAAAATGGTACTGCTCTAATTGTCACAGTAAACAACCAAAGAAGAGAAATAGTAGTCGAAGGAGTCATACCAAAGGAGGAGGCACCAGAGAAAGTGAAAGTTCTGATCAAACAAACAAACAAACAAACATTGTCAAGTCGCTGACTTAATGACGTGTTTTATGCGAAGTAAATTAGAAACGAAGTCAGTCACATGTTGAGATATTATAGATTGATATAATAGTCAACGAACTGCAAATGACGAACAAGTATTATTCCCAATTAAATATATAGTTAATAATGAATAAAATAAGTAAAAACGATTTTAACGAACTATTTGTATACAATGTACTTATATGCGAATTACTGGCTTAATCCTCGTGTCGCAATATCGCCGAGAAGTCTTGTTGTCTCGAAAAAGCTTTCTCTTTCATACAGGATGTTCTATGAGAAGCTATTATTATTAAAAACTCAATTTTATTTATGTTTATTTTGTTTTGGAGGCGAACGTCGTTGAGAGAACTTTTGTTTAAAAATGCACAACGGATTTCGGTCATATATTTCTTGTAACACTTAGGCTCAAGTTTAGGCTTGTCGTAGAGTTTCTCCGCGTCGGGACATCCTGTATATTTACACTACATCGTAATTGCCTAGTGTACTTGCGATCGCCGACTGTGGGAT
The DNA here is from genome assembly GCA_014825455.1 of Pseudomyrmex pallidus. Lineage (NCBI taxonomy): Eukaryota > Metazoa > Arthropoda > Insecta > Hymenoptera > Formicidae > Pseudomyrmex > Pseudomyrmex pallidus. The sequence goes on along the minus strand of QVNV01024760.1, from coordinate 2,071 downwards.
GGGTATTGTCTCAGAAAAAAAATTCGTCATAAGAGTAGAGCTGCCTTGAGCTCGTGTATGACGAGTCGGAAAAAAACGAGAGAACGAAAAGGGCGGAAAAACGGAAAAAGTAAACGAACAAGAGACAGAGAGAGAGAACGCAAATATTCCATCGAGAGCAACGTACCCGTCTCAGCCGGACACACGATTGAATCTAATGCAATTCGTCCAGAAGCTTTTATCACGGGAAACCTCCTGCAGAACGGAAGCTAATCGTGCAAATAATTTCTCTGTTGTTTTGCGCCGCAGTCCAACGCCATCAACGGCATCGAACACGCACGTAGAGGACGTCAGTTCGTCGGAACCGCCAACTCCTACCGCCTCGCCACGGAAGGAGGGTAACAATCGGACGCTCACGAAGAAGCAACAACGAGAGCTGGCACCTTGTAAGATACTACTCGAACAGTTGGAGCAGCAGGATGAGGCCTGGCCGTTCCTTCTACCGGTGAACACCAAACAGTTCCCGACCTACAAGAAAATCATAAAAACCCCCATGGATCTCAGTACGATTAAGAAGAAGTTGCAGGAGTCCGCGTAAGTTGCTTAACCACGCGCCAGCGATTAGTTAAATGAACGTACTACTCTTTAACTGTCTTTCCTCTCAAAACCTCCTGGTCTTTTAAGACAGACCTAGTAGACCTAACACAGATCGATCGCAAAAAAAAAAGCTCCTAACCGATCGTCGATCTTGGTTGGAAGGCTGAAGTTTTTCACAACGAGTGCTTCTCGATGCAGGTACAAGTCTCGCGATGAGTTTTGCGCCGATGTCAGGCAGATGTTCATCAACTGCGAGGTATTCAACGAGGACGACAGTCCTGTGGGCAAGGCCGGCCACGGGATGCGCAGTTTCTTCGAAATGCGCTGGACCGAGATCACCGGCGCGCCGCCCCCGCATCCGCAAACGCATAGCTGAGGTTCGGTACGTTCGCGCAACACCTGCAACAGTTTTGCCCACTTCTACTATTAGGATAACGCACCGATCCGCGATGAATCCGGCAGTCATCGAAAGGAACTGATCTACTCATTACTCCCCCATTCACTTCCGAGCATTAACAGTCGGCCTCGTTATAGCGGCCGTTCGAACTTTCCATTGTAATATTAATAATAATATTAATAATAATTATTGCTGCGAACGCGAGTACACTCGCTCATCGTATCATTCATTCTCGTCCTAATCTCGCACGCGAGAGTGCGCGTTCTCTCATGCGCGCTTTATAAGATGCTCCGATTACCCATTGTGGTAAAAAAAAAACAAAAAAAAAAAAACAAAAAAAAACGAGTGTCTCGTACTTTATCGCCCTATTTAGCACTTACGTCGCGGCCCCGTTAAATTTACTCAGTGTTGTAAAGTATTATATCGAGAGAGAGAGAGATAGAGAGAAAGAGAGAGAGAGAAGAAAGAGAGAGACGTTTGACAGAGCCGATCGCGGATATTCGGCTCTTTTTGTTTTCGCTTTAACGATTCTTAATAAAAGATAAACGAGAAACATTGCAATCAAGATGTGTGCGGTGACGAGAGTTTTTTTCTCAACGTTTGTGTGACGTGATAAATCTGTCTTGATTCTTCGTACACAAGAATTCTTTCGATCTCCGTTGATATATAGGAGTGGAGCAATGCGAAACGGTTATTGTACTTACCGATAAAACACAAGTGAACATTTGCCTAAGCGAGTAAAATTGTAATTTGCGATTGTATTATACCAGGCTTTAATGTCAACGCGTTATTGGCAAAAGAAATATTTTGCAAGATAATAAATGTGAAAAAAAAAGGAGAAGGTGAGAGAAAGAGGATATATATATATATAAAGATAGAAATATAAATAATATAAATATGGAAAAAAAATAATGAATATAGTGTATATGTATACAGAAAAATATATATATATATACATATATCGTACACGTCACGCAACCATACACTCACATATGTACACCCCTTTGCCCACGGATGAGCACGATAAGGATGTTATTCGCTGTAGGAAATAGATTAAACAGTGAAACAACACCGTTGTGAGGTTTAAATTTAAAGGAA
>QVNV01024758.1:0-12027 GCA_014825455.1 Pseudomyrmex pallidus | reverse complement strand
GGTAATTAAAAAATCAAGGCCTGGTACTCCTAGATCTCGTCAAGACGCATCTAATCATGTGGTTTTTATTTCGATTATGTCAATTTATTTATTATGCTCTGCGGGAGAATCAATTTTTTTAAACGAGAAAAGCAATGTTTTTTGTGGTGTTTAGTAAAATATAAATAGTAGTTTTTTTTTTATGTCGACAAGACGCGTCTAACCACGTGATTATTGTCTTCAGTGTGACAGGTTTTCGATATGTGTGTGCTGGCACTGCATCATTGTTTGAACTCGAAATGCGAGGACTTTTATGGTGAATATACTGAGGAATGTATCAGATTTTAGTGGTAATAGTTTAGATATATAGGACATGGTAGATAGAACAACTATGATTGTGGTATACACAAGCTGATATTTATTTTCCGAGAACTTGTAAAAGTGTGTGTATATTTTTCTGTCCCACTTTGCACAGACTTCGGACTGTCAGACGCAGTTTCATTTACTGCTTCTGGTGTGGTTAAAAAATATAGCACACCCATGTATGTACATGGTTAACTTTGTACGTGGAAATTAAAATATTTCGTTTCGAAAAGGAATAATTGTATTTTTTTGTAAATTGTTTGCTCGTGCATTTAGCACGGAATACAACCATGTCCACGTTTGAATCAGCGTACGCACCGACAAGTCGTTCTCGGGGACATGACTACGTAGTTGCCAATGTGTACCACTCGTGGATGCTGCGCTGATTTGTGGACCGGCGAAACGATTACACTTTCTCTTATGGCCTGACCGCTCTTCTCTCTGGTGCGCAGTTTACAAATTACATTGCGCTGCCGCGTCGAGATATCGATTTAATATCTCGAAAATCGTAATGTCGCACTTCGATATTTTCAGATTGTCTGTCAATCATGGCCAACGCGCGACGCGTGCAGAAACTACGTTCGAAGTGTTTCATAGTTCTCGCGATTATTCTTGTCTCGTGCGCGAATATCGAGTCGTACGTGTAGTGTTGTGAAGTACCGGGCGTTCGTCGCGGTGTTTAATTAACATACCGCGCATAATATTGTTGAGTCAGCAAGACAATGCGAAAGTCTCGTGTAGTGAAATGGGTAAGTGCGCGTGTGAAAGCGAACCAACTCGATCGCGTTTCCGCAAACCGTGCGCAGGAAACAAAATGACATACTCCTTCATCGCTGTAGCTTCACAACGATTAGACAACAAACTTTTGGTGCAATGTGTCTGCGAAGTAAGATAGAGTGCTTAACCAAGTAAATACAGTCTTCTTAAAGTAATATAACTGCATGCGCTTATTATTTGCTGTAAGATAGTCATATTTTTCGTCTTGGGAAAACAAAGGAACTTTACTTTGAACAAATACAAATAAATGTTACACTGTACAAAAACATTAACTGTTTTAAATAAGTTTATTCCAGTTGTTATTTTTATACTTAGATAAGTAATTTGATAGCTTTTTGAGAGAAGACAAATTTTACATTATTATAAATTGTGTATAAATATATTTTTTACGAACATTTTTACATCAAGCGTATTTAAATATAAAATTGTTTGTGTATAATCGCCAGATATAAATGAAAAATATGACGTCTTAAAATATGAGTTTTAAAATAATTTATTTTTAAGGTTTCTTGTGTTAAATTATATATTGAAAAGTATATTACTCAAAATTTACCACAATCAGAATACTATTTATTTAGAAATATAAAAAAAGACAAAATATGTTAGGTAACATTTTCAATGAAAAGAAGAAATTATTATTTTTAATGCATATCATGTAAACAAACTTTTGTAACAAAATATTAGTTTTATATATATTTTATGTTAGTATCTTTCGAATATTATCGTGTATTAAAATATCGCACATCTCATAAATATACATGGTTTTGGTGCTCGCAACAATTAAGAAAATATCTTAAAAAAACGGATTGATAAATGGCGTGATGCAAATGTCATTCTTTCTCTCTACGGGTACATCTCAATACAAAATATACATATATTATTTATATATATATATATATATATATATATATACGCGGTAGTACAAAGTTAAAAATATAATCTCTTAATATCACCTCTGTCGCGTGTTTTCCATCTTCTCGTTGCCATATACATAAAAAGTTTTATCTATGTTGTTATCATAATTCAGACAATATGCACAAGACAAGACGGATGTGTCCGTTGCAAATATATTTATTTTTAAAATGCTTTTGCATCCTTCCCGTCTTTCTCACAACTCTTCACTCTTCTCTTATTATTCGGCAAAGATATTACGTCTGTTGTGACGAACGTGTCGCTGTCGTTTTATGCACGTGGCGCAACACTTTTGTCGTATAGTCGGCGATATGTCACACATGCGTCTGTAGTGTGGCGTAGCGCACGCGGCTATACTATCCCTGCAATCTGAAAAAGATGAAGTTATATATAAAGGTACATAGGTATGTATAAAATACTACGATTGTTCGCCTGGGCAAACATATTTGTTTATGTAAGTCTCGAAGGAAAGATATAAATAAATTCACTAGTTGCAAGCAAGAACGACCTTAATGTTGTATATAGATATCAAAGTTTTGTAACGTTTTAAAATTTTCTCTAAATTTTAAAACATAAAATTACAAAAAAAAAGAATTGTAGAAAAGAAATCAACAAAATTTTACAAGCAACGAATGTAATTCAATATTTAGCGTGTAACTGTTTCTGTGAAAGTTATTGGAGTCACGCGCGCGTTGAACATGGACTAGATGCATACGATATTTGTTATTGCGAGTTGGAGTGGTTTCTAATAAGTATTTATACGCGCGCGCGAGTTAGAGGTGCATCATACGCGCATGCAAATCGAGCAACGTCGCGTATGATTTCATAAACCAAGTCGTTACGAGCCGCGGTTTCCTCGTATAAATTCTAGTTTTCCGCCTTTGGACAAAGGCATATTCTGCAACTTCGGACAAGCCAAACACTCTGTAATGTACATAGAATAACTTATCATTACATGCGACTACATTCTAATTCTGCCGCAGTTACAACTCCGTTAGATTGCTTCAAACTTCCATTCAACATCACTTAAAACGATGTTGCGACAAATGCTTAACTTTTAAATATCGCGCGCGAGAAGTTGCATCATTCGTATTAATGTCGCGCAGAAAACTTTGTGGGAAAAACGCGAAGATAACTTTGCAAATATTTTTATTATCTTCGTAGCTTTAATTTTCTATTAGTTTTTTTTTTTTTTTTTTTAATTTAACTCAATGCTGTCGTTTAATTATTGCTCCTTTAAAAAAGTAAATTATAATTGTGCAAACATAATTAACCTTTTTTCTCGTTGACGCATTGTCGTCGACAATAACAGCGCTTCGTGTGAAACGGTCTTCTGTTGAGATTGCAGTCATCTGACAGCAAGTTTGTCGCGCGATCGCGACACTGTACTACTCTATGTTTAATACCTGATTTTGCGAGACAGGTTGCGTTGCAACTTCCCCAATTCCCTGAAATCATAATCGATGTCATGATCAATTTTCCGCACAACATCCTGCGATCGGCTCATAAGACTTATTTATATTCTTAGTTTGGTAACTTTATCGAGCCTTAATTATTAAAAAAAATAAAAATAAAAAAAAAAATACTTTTTGCGTAAATTTACATAGACGAAGAAACATCGCGCGACACATTGTTCGAAATTATTAGTAGCTCACCAGTGACCCACTTTCCGCTGTAACAGTCCTCGACACTGACCGGCTTGTTATCCGGATTACAGTCACCCTGTACGGAGCAAGTGACCTTCCTGCTCCTTTTGCCGCCGGTGCAGTGGCTCCACTTTGATACTGTCCACTTCGATTTAGTGTTGTACATAGAATTGTCCGGATTCTCGTCGACGACGTTGTCGAACTCGAGGATTTCTGGCTCCTCAGTGGTGAGACTGTCGACCATCGTAATACCGTCTTGCTCGTTCAAGCTGATGTTGTAGAATGTGTCCTTGTTGTCCTTGTTGTCGGCGTACACAATTAACGGCACTTCCGTAGACACGCACGGCGGTAGATCGGGGCACGGTTGTACTTCTTCGGGCCGCGTGTTCTTGTCGCATTCGCGATCAAGCAAAGCCAAGTCCGATTGATTGGGCCCCGCGCCAGTCGATACGCACATCACCGATCTCTTACGCAGTGCGCCATCGCCGCATGTAACAGGACACATCTGCCACGGGCCTACCCACCAACTAAAACGGGAAAAATAAATTTTTGATACTTTTCACTTCGCTCTTACTTGAGCGCCAGTTTATCTTACGTCATATTTACGCAAGTTTTTTCTCGTGCAAATGTCGCATCCACACGAAAATAATGGAGAATTATAAGCTTTGTCTTTCGACATTATTTAGAAAATTTGTATTTATAGGTGATCTCTAACACTAAAATATTAAGACAAAAATGCATAAAAGATGGCGATTGAAAATCAAGCAGGAAAATCTCGTCCAACTCGCTTTGAATTCATTTCAATTTCTCGAAGTTCGTCGTCACGAACGTTTTACGGAATTCGAAGTTAGCTTACTTTGCCGGGCACGGATTCGAATTGCATTCGCGCAACTTCGGCTCTGGCTTCTCTATGCTGTCGCAGAAGTGGTCCTCGACGACGCCACTCTTCTTCTCGTGACAGACTGCGTGTGAAGTTTGAGTACCGCCGCCGCAAGTAACTGTACACAAAGTCCAATCGGAAGGTACCCAAGAGTATTCCGGCGCTCGGTCAGGTTCCTTTTTCGGGACGGTGTATTCGTAATGCAGTCCGAAGTTGCGATAGTGACCTCTGTAAATTGACTGAGATGATGGGGCTAGATTATTGATAATGACGGTCGAAATGAAAAGTCACGAGAGAAATTGTTATTTCGTAAAAATTATTTCACTTAAAACAAAAATTTTCTTAAATTAATGTAAAATTTGTTTTAACTCTTTTAAATACGCTACGCGTTTTGTGTAGTGAGAATCTACTCACATAGACCGCAATGTCCTCCTTGATAGGCCCTGGAATCCTGATCTTCTCTTTGTCGCGATCGCGTTCGTACAAAGCTGGCGTTCCGGCGACTTCGTACTCGCCCGCTAAAGTGATCTGTCTGCCTGATCAGAATCTCAGTGTAAAAACTTCCATTTTATTGGTTAATTTTTTTACAATTTTTTATCGTAATATATAATGATTTTGCAATCTGAGGTATACGCACCGTTTTCCATTTAGGAAGAACTTGTCGGAATCCGGCACGCCAATGCCGATGTAATTCTTGCTGTTACCGAGTTCCTCAATCTTAATGTTACGCGAACCGAACGGGATGATGACGACTAGCTTGTATCCGGGACCGTCGTTTTCGTCGTAAGTACCGCTGGTGGTCTCGCATTGAGTACCGTCGCCGTGACAAATACCGCAACGGTCTTCCGTGGCGTTCGAATCCACTGTCCAATCACAACCGACTTTCTAAAAATCGAAATTTTTCAGTTCTCGAAATTTTCGTTTCCCGAAATTTGAATAAAAATGGAAAAAGGTTCGAGCTTCTAAAATGCTTTTGAAAAAAAAACACTGACCCTGCAAATACCAGCGATGCACATGTCTCTGGTGCCAACGTTGCACGGGGTACCGTCGAGAGCAGTCTCTCCCCAAGGTACGATTACGCTTTCCTCCGTGTCGGTGCAGTAAAGCTCGCACGGCTCCGCTAAATGAGACGATGCAAATTAAATTTCGCGTCGTAATTGGTGTTTAAGCCACGACGATAATTGGGAACGCTTCTGCTTGTTCGTCCCGTCTCGTAATTTCTATCGGAAATTGAATAACTCGATAATTACATTTCACGTTGGCGCATGCAGTTGCAATTTCTCGTTGTCGCGTATCGGGTAAACGGTAGCACACGCGATTTGGAAAAGCTACGTAAAACTAAAAAGAGAGAGAGAAAGAGAGAGAGAGAGAGAGAGAGAGAGCTACATATATACGCGCTGTGTGTGTACATCGAAGAGCCGCGCGTTCGAAAGTTTACCCACTCTGATCGAAATACGGCAGCCAGGTATAGTTCTTTCCCTTGTACTCTTTCCCGTCGTAGTTGCTGCATTGCACCGCGCGGAAGCTCGGCGTGCCTTCCGGGCAGGGCTGCGTGTTGCAGATTTTGTAACGACGTCTCTCGCCGATGCAGAACTTTCCGCCGTGCGCGGGTTCCGGATGGTCGCATTTCCTCTCGACTATCGAAACCCCGGCGCCGCAGGTCCTCGAGCACTCGCTCCACGATCCCCATTCGCCCCATCCGCCGTCGATCTGCTGAGGTCGATCGACGATGGGCACGCATTCTTGATTCTGACACCACTGAGAAAAGCGACACGTGACGTGCTTGAGAGAATTTCAATACATCTTCATGTTTTTCCGCTGAGAATGTAATTTGTCAAATAAATCACAATAACGGTTTCATACATATTTCAATGATACAAATATTTTATAAAAAAATATCGCTGTTGAGAAGGAAAAAGATGTACCATATGTTTCCCGCAATGCGTTCCCGGAGCTGCTGGATGCAGCATAGTAGTGCAGGAACCGTCCACGATGCACCAGAGTTGCGAACAGATCTGAAAACATAAACGCCGCGCGCGGTCGTTTAAAGGTCCGAGTTGCTCGACTTGGCAGAATTTAAACTTGTTATTCACCAACTACGATCTACTGTGGTTACCTCTTGTAACGGAGAGCAGACAGAAGCTTCTCTCACGCCAAACTGCAGCTTGCATTGGTGTTCGGCGTTGTACATTGCACCGGGCGGCAAATCCGGATACACGTAGTCGTTGTTCGCCGGTTCATCTTCTAAACAATCTCCCTTTCCTTGGCTGGAATTTAATATTACTTTTGTTACGTGAAAAATATCGAAAAGCGTTGTGCAAAGAGAGATTTTTTACAAATTATCGTCGAATTACTCTAAAAAGTTCGTAATATCTCTTCTGGAGCATCTGGACCAAGCTACTCCAACAGCGTCTACCTCGAAGGTCGGCGTCATCACGTGCAAGGTGTCACCTTCGCGCTTAGTGCAGCCGATTTTTTCTGTGTCGTGATACATTCCAAAACTGAACAAAACAGACGTCGAAAATTATTAAAAATCGATACACGTAGATACATTATGTTATTATAAATTTTTCAAATTTTTTGACTAAACATTTATTCCGCGCATTAAACATACCGTTGCGCGTTTTGTATCCCGTAAGATTTCAAGATTCTCATCGATATATGCATTGATACATATTGCTTACTTGTGTCCCAATTCGTGCGTGATAGTGTGCGCCAACGTGATCCCATTGTCCTCGTTGACGCTGCAGCTGCGATCCGGTTGACACATGCCAGCAACGTGCGCCACTCCCAAGGTGCTGCAAGGGGTATTTCCGCGCGAGCAAATGTCTTCCCTCGTTACCAGAATCGCCGCGTCGTGGTGAATCGGATGTGAGTCTTCGTCGGGGTTTAGTTTCTGTTGCCATTTGCAAAAATTGTGCAGATTTTTGTCCGCGTTCACCGTGATGTCCAACTGAAGACAGAAACGCTCACTCTCAAGAATTGCTCCGTAAGATCGTACATTTATCGCGAAATCGATATGGATCGGCTTTAATTGTAACGTAGATACCTCCGCGTCTTCTTCCTCGACGAGAATAATTCTGACCACGACGATGTTGATGAAATTACCGATGGTTGGGTCGAGGTACAGCGCGGACACCATGTTCATGATAGTCAGCAAGTAGATCTCTACGTCAACGTCCTGATGAAAAGCCATCATCGTGGCGTCGGCGACAACAAGAGCCTCGACATGACGAGGTGTACTGATCGATCTTTTGGAACGATGCCACCGTTTCGCTTGGTAATGTTTCCTACGTCCGCGGCCTTGAACTTGGACGAGACCCGGTTGAGTCTGCCATTCGAGCCGCGTCTCTGTCAATCGACGCGGTTCTGTCGGATATTTTACGTGCTGTCATGATCAACGTACCGGCTAATTTATCTCTAAATCAGTGCTGTTATCGCGTTTGTTTATTTTTTCTCCGTTTTAATTATATTTCAAGCGCGCTAGAGAAGTACGTACATATACGCCTAATCCGTGTCAATCGATCGGGAGAATGAGCTCCTACACTTGCCAAATATTTTTAACGCGACTGATTTATGCAGATTGGCAGATTGTAAGCCTGCAATTAAGATTTCATTTGGTCCGTCCGATATATCCGGCCGAAATGGATACTCATTGTATTTAATTACGGGTTTGCGGTGAATTGGATTATCTTCTCGTGGGGCCAACGGCGCTTTCTATAGAGAAACGTATCAACAGAGCGATCTTACTTCGCTATATCGATGCGCTCATGCACGTTTAATCCGTTAAAATGTGGGGTCGTCGAGGCGAACGACTAAATCGTATGTTGAAGTTGTGCCAAAGATTACACGAGTCGGTGATTTCGAGATTCGTATACCAAAGCGAATTAGAGCTGAGTTGATCAGTGTGATTCGCGTAGCATCGTTCGCATCGTGACAGCTGATTCTCAGATCGACGAATGTTCAAAGCTTTTGGATAAATGTTGCACTTGTTGTGCAGAAAATCGATATGAAGCATCATATTATTGCGAACGATGTTGGAAATGTCTGTTAGAAACGCTGGAAACACTGTTATAGATCGCTATGTACTTCGGTATATCCTCGTGCGAGACTGCACACTCCTCCTATCCCTCTCTCCCCCTCCCTCGCACAGATATTATCGTCGGCGAAAAATAAAGCACAGACAAGGCGTCGATGACACGCCCACGTAGCCGTAGCACAGCGCGTCCAATTACATTATACGTGCAGACACATAAATATATGCGATACATATTACAAGAGAGGCCGAGAGAACGAGAGAAGGAGAGAGAAAGAGAGAGAGAACGAGCGAGCGAGCAAGAGAAGGTGTGGAATAGGTGCGCGGAAGAAAACGAGCGCGCGGGTGTAGGGCGCGCAGAGGCGAAAGGCGAAAGAGAGGAGCAAGAAGAAGGTGTCGGGGTCCGTTCTCACCGCGGGTGCCGCAGTTTCTCTCCTGCTTCCTCTTCTTTTTGCGCCGTCGCTTGCTACGATCGCCGGCGCCGATCTTGAGCTGCTGCTGCTGTTGCTCGGCTGAGCGTCGAAAGACAAGATGAGGTCGACCGGCAATCGGGCCACCTAATACCGACGAGCGATTACCGGCGCCTAAGTCGTCGGTCGTCGTCGTTTCGTCTGCCGACAACGTGCCACGTTTTTCTTCCAGAGACACGGCGACTGGTTCCAGCCAGAACTCGCCGTGGTCGCCGTGTAGCATACCCGCCTGAAACACAAAACCGGGTCTCGTGTTACTCAGACACGTAGAGAGATCGTGCGCGCGAGACTCTCTCGGTCGCGACGTATCCCGGGCGATGCCGAATACGAATGGGCCGTTTAACTCAAAACTGGCGCGTACATCATCCTGAAAAACTTGTTAATTCTTCACGACGCACACGGGAAGAGATTGATGTATTTTTAAGTTCTACACACGCGAGTCGGTGTCTCGCGATTATGAATTACCTGCGGAAAATACATCGGCGCAAGAGAATTTTTTCTACAAACGTTCTAAAAAAAGTCTACGAAGTATTTAATGTGCCGCAAATCGCGATTGATGCATTGCGCTAGATAAAATCATACAAGATATACGCAAATGTCGTTTATTTTAGTATTTACGTCATTGAAAACTCCGACAGATTACTACGTCTAATTCAGCGTTTAGTCACACGTTTTACGTTTCTAATTAGAATGGAACAAATCGCGAACTTCGGAGCGTGGGAGGGACGGCGACGGCGGGCGCGAGAAATGACATGCTCGCGGGGGCGTATCTCTCTTCGCAATTTTGCGCGAACATCGCCGGCGGCGACGATACACGGAAATATTAATGCGATATATAAGATTATAACCAAGTTATGAAAGCAAAGCGCGCGTGACTGGACTGAAGGTGGTGCGTATTCAGCGCCGTGATACGCCCGGCCAGATATTAATACTGCATAAGTATGTTCCGTTTCCCTTCTTAAGTACTTGGAAATTGAGTTTCCACCGAGTTGGTTTATATCAGCGGTGCGTTGTCGGGAGAGTATTATGCATAGTTCTCGCGAAATGTATAAGCAGTTCAACGCGCGCGTTAAAAGGACACATCGTGCTCGAAAGGAGATATCGCGCAGGAACGAAAAGGGAAACGACAACGACGACAACGCAAAACTTATTGAGAACTTGCCGCTCATTATTTCGGCCATCAATCGCTATCTGACGGGAAACAGCGAGACTTCTCAGTGACCGCGAGTGATTAATGCGAGAGCGTAGCTGCGGGCGTGCTAATCTGCAGCATGATCAACACATTGGTTCGCATTATTCCGTTTCTTGTTACGAAGGTGTTAGAACCCGGACCTCCGACGGCGCGCCGGTCGTCATGGCACAAGTATCTCGAAGGTCCGCGTGATCGGCATAAAAAAAAAAAAAAGAGGGAAGTTTCGAAGAAGGCGAGAGCTTATAACCGAGGCGCATATATCTCGGAATAAAACAATGCAAAATTTTTATATAAAAATGGAGGAGAAAAATAAATCTACATTTGCATATCTTGTTATCTGGACTTTTTATTCGCAAGTAATTGCATTTTTTTAAAGCAATAGTGCGTAATATTTAAAATGTAATATATATGAAAGTGGTTTTTTCTTGCTCCGGTACTTTATAAAAGAAACTTATCTCACTTTTGTAATATAACTATTTGACAAAAATGTGTTTCTCTTCTCTCGCTATTTTGATTTCAGACTTATTTGAATATAAGGACGTTGCATAATATAGATATATATTAAATAGAGTAACATTTGGTTTCATGAATATATATACGGTGTAAAAGATAATACAGACACAATGAATATTCTACGAGAAATTTCATCTGTGTAGTGAATCACAAACTTTGTCGCAACTAGAGCGTACATATTAATGTCTAATAGAATAGATTGTTTACACCACATTGCCGTGTCGTCATCGTTGGTGTCACGAGGCAGGTATGTTCCCATGTTTCGGCAGGATAAAACGCCGGACAAAGTGACGACTGAGGAGGGAAAAGAGGCGCGGTAAAAGGGCTAAATATAGTCGGGCCGTGGTGGCGCTCACTATTTCGATTAGCCCTCGACGCAGACCGTGAAAAATCACGGCGCCAGACTCACAAAGGCAAAGAAGAAGAAGACGACAACGAAGAAGAAGAAGAAGAAGAAGAAGACGACGACGAAGAAGTCGGGTCTCGTGTGTGTGTCGTCGAAGGATCTCAAAGCGAAAGAGATCCGGCCGTGACTCGACTCGGCATGGGGCCTCATGGCGTTCTCGCCTCCTCCGCCACCTCCTTCTCTTTCCCCTTTATCGCGTTGTCTTTGTCTTATTGGATCTTCAGCTCTTCTTTTTCTCATCTGCTCTCTTCTTCTCTCTTTCTTTCTCTCTCGCATGCTCACAAACTTCGATCAGCTATATAAGGAGTGATTTGTTCGACGGCCGACGACGGGACAGGATATTTTGTCGTCGACTTCGTTAACCCTTTACGGTCCAAAAGAGATTTGAGAGGCGAACCAGACGTTAAACATTTTGTCTTTATTATAAGGTCGGATGACATAACTATTCATCGTTTTGAATGCGTTCGGAGACAAATTTATCTCGTTAAGATCACGAGGGGATTAACAATCGCAATTTCCGCTGATTCTTTTCGGAACGGATTTATTCACCGAAAGTACAGAGTGTGCTCGAACAATGATAAATACGACATCCATAGATCGAGTCACGCGCTCTCTCAGCTGGAATGAAATAATTGGGTGTCATGGCGCATATGTTAGTTGCACCTGCGCGATATTTCATTCTTCAGTCGGGATTCGCCGATATCTCTCTGTCGATCGACAAATTTAATTTAATAACTGCGACTTCCGTTTGAATTCTAATGTCAGAATGTTTCATATGATTCAGTAATCAAAATTATTGGAATTATCGAGTTTCCTTTACTAAAATGAGATTTACGAATCAATAAAAAAGAAG
>QVNV01024757.1:0-13109 GCA_014825455.1 Pseudomyrmex pallidus | reverse complement strand
ATAACATTATCGTTCAGTCAGCATGTAATGATTGATTCACGCAGTAGCACTTTGATCGAAATATTATCTTTTTTTATATGTATTTTCATGCATTCAAAAGAAACGATCTTATTGATAAAAATATTAGTACATATTTCCCTCTAGTTACTAAATTATTATAAATATAAATATATTCGTGGACTGATTTCCAAAAATGACCTACTTGAGTTCAGACAGACCGGGTCTGTGAGACCCATGTGATTTTAAAATCGAATATCTCCGCGAAAAATCAATATTCTTTCAATTTTGTTTTTTGTATTTTTTTTTATCAAAAGTTAAAACAATTCTGCGTCAATAAAAAAATAATAAATTGGAAAAATCTCTAGTTTCGAAGATATTGCGTTAAAAAAAAATTAATAAGATATAAACGTTTAAAAAAAAAATTAATTTTCACTAAAGACGCCGATACGCAATTTTTGAGTGGATCTGGGAGACCCATGTCAGTCCACGAAGAGATATGTATTATAAAAATATAAAAGTTTTCTATTAAGAATCTTTATAATTAAAAATTCAATATTTATTTTGTAAACACGACGAATAATCTCAAGCATTTGACTGGACTTTGAGCACGATATTTAACATGTTAATCAATCCGTTTAACACCCTATCTTATCCGAAAATCAGTGTTTATTGTGTCAGTGTTCTCTGATAGATACTTACTTTAATCCTCGATCAGTAAATGCGAGTTTCTCCTGACCTGCACCTGTCGATACTTATGATTAACGTAAATATATATAATTGAAGCAATATATCGCGTATACGATCAGCTCACATTGTTCCGAAATAATAGAATCGATACTTCAATCTCCTTCACAGTCCACGTCTCAATGGGTCGACTCTATATAGAGACAACTCTATTGTTGTTGCCGACAACTTCGCAAAAGAAAGGAAATTAAACTTTCTCGCGGCGCGTCGTCGTCCGTAATCGAATTATTAGATATGTTAGTTGCATCGTCGACTCTGATCGATCGCCAATTTTGTCCTTCGCATGCAGAAATTTCAAAACTTTTTGAATCAAGCTCGCTTGCAATTTATTCATCAATCGTGACAGAGCGACTTCGAAACTTATGACTAGAAATCGGGAACGCGGAAAGAAGAAACGTGACGCTCATCGAAGATAAGACACGTGTTTGTATATAGTTTTTGCTATTATTGACTATCGGTTTTTGCAGTTGTGCTAATTATATGTAATGTATAATTTTTGTTAATTCCAATTCTTTTCGTCTGTCCGATCCAGTTTTGTCGCTGGAGAAGTAGCTTGATATTTTTACTCGAATCCAGCCTTTATCTCCGGCTTCGCCGGTGAAAGCCGGTCCCGATAAGAGCATTTTCACCCTAATAAGGGGGGCTGGAAAGATTCGAATCTTTCGAGAAATGAGGTTTTTACTTCCCGAGTACGAGAGAATTTGTTCGAGCCGTAATATGTTGCAAATCCTTTCACCCGCGTATAGAAAGTATTAAAATTACGTGCGTCTCACCTTCGGTCCGAGACGGCATTTAAATTATAATTAATTGAATGGTAGGTACTGATATCAATGTGTTAATAATGATTTACGACTTTCGAGCACTGATCGCTCGGTGAAAGGAGGAGGTGATCTGATTTTGCGAAGGTTCCATGTCGATCACAATCAGCGTGTTGTACCTATATAATACTATCGACTGGTCAACGAAAAGATCGCAATATGATGTTCCTCTGTTTTTTAATTTGATACACAGATCAAATAAAAGCGATACCTCAAAATTTCTTGAATAACAAATATCAGTATATTTGTTTATTATTTATTTATTACAAGCACACACATTTACATACTTACGTTATTATGTTTGATCAATACTCCGCGTTCCGTTTAGATTATTCGCCTGCGTCGTTTTCCATCGAACGATCAAATAGAATGAGTATTTTCGACGTAGAGAGACAGTCTAACGCTTTGGCAAGCGCTACCTAACTCGCAAGTGCCTCCGGTATACTCGTTAAACCGGAATTCCGGTGTCTACGACGTACGATATTGAAATCGGAGAGAGAGAGAGAGAACTCTCTCGCGAGCGACGGAAAAAAACGGCTGCACAAAACGGTATGTCGTACATCAACATCTTCGGTCCACAAGACTTTCCAATGTCACGCACCTTCTTCGTTTCCCTCGCGGCTAAATGGAGCGGTTTGTGCGTGTTGCGTGTCCACGCGTATTTTTTTTTCTTGTACGTACGACGACGCTTACAGTTTCGTCGGTCGAGCGCGGGTTATATCGATTAACCCTTTCAAGTCCAGACGTGGGTCTCCCACTCAAAAATTGCGCGTTTCTAGAAAAAACTAGGTTTTTTTTAACGCTTGTATCTTTGAAACTACTAGAGATTTTTGTAATTTGTGTTTTTTTAATTGACGCAGAATAGTTCAAACTTTTGATTCCAAAAGAAAAAGTATTGACGAGTCTCTTACAATAACAACATACAATTTTAAACATTGACTCTCTTACATCTCACAAAATGATTGTCATACATTAGTGAAGATATGAATATTAAGAATGTCCATTGAAGATGACTTAAATGAATAAAGTCGAAACGTCTGGATATCAATTAATTTTGAATATTTTTGCACAACATCCTGCAACTGGTTCGAACGGCTATATCCTCGCGCGGGAACAAACTCGCGCGAAAACACATATCAATTTGAATTTTATCACGAACCCGAGGACACCTCAACATACACACACACACACACACACACACACACAAAATATTATCTTCAACGGATGTCTTTGTATATCCTATATTGTTAAACTATAATGTTAAAAAACGAATTTTGTATTTCTTTTATATATCAATTAATTTCTTTTCTATGTATTATTTTGTTTAGCGTGGCTGAGGATGATCTAAATAATAAAGATCAAAACGTTCCTGCGTTTGTGCACCACCACTGAATTTATTTAAACCACCGTCTAACTCTGATTTCAAGACTGGAAGGTCTATTTGTAGTTATTTAAAAAAAAATATATTAATTTTTTGCGGAAATATTTGATCTTATAAAGTCGCGCGGTTCTCACAGACCCGGTCTGGCCAAGAAACTTGTCGTCATTTTTGAGGTCTGGCCAAGGAAGGATTAAGTTACGAGTTTAATTAACCGGTGGGATATAGAGTTTTCTTAGGCGACGAATAAATTCTCGCAAAGTAATCGTTTATCTAATCGCGAGGAAAGTCGCGCTTCTTTGACTTTGATTCGATTATAATTATCGCCTCCGGTGTCTCCTTCTCTCTTTATTACTGCGAAGTAACCTAATGGGGGAAAAAAAGCGCGCTTCCACGCTTTTTGCCGCGTGCGCTTGTTCCACGTTCGTTTTTTCTTGCGTTTTTGTTGCGCGCGCGCGCGAGGGAGAAAGGAAGGTGCTGCTGCTCTCGTCTCTAAATCAACCTACATCTATCTATTTTCGTATGTCATACAGTTGTCAAATTACAGCTATAATCGAGTTACGGTGCTCCATATATTGGATTTATCAATACGCAGACATTTTAAAAATCATTAAAAAAAAGCAGGAGAAACGAGAATATCTTCGAGGTTGAGTAGAAGAGGAACGAGAGAATCGCGAAAGCGCAAAACTTTCGATGTACGCATCGTACATGTTAAAAATATAATACAAGTTATATTTGCGTTAAGTTAAGAATAAGCAAAAAACTACATAATAAATCGTGCATCTACGTGATCTGTTTTTCGAGTGTGTGTGTGTGTGTGTGTGTGTGTATGTTGATTCGATCTCGATTAATCGGAGCGTTTAGAGAACACGCACGACTCTTCTCGTGTACACTCCGTCGCAATCACGTTCCCGACCTCTCGGATCAAGCGACTCAAAAACGCCTCGCGGCGGACACAAGATCGCTCGTGTTACACTTGGCTGATCCCGATTAGTTGTCGAGCATCGATTAGCTCGAGCTAAATGGTTAGCTCTTGATGCTATTTACGTATAAATGCGGCTATATCCTCGCGCGGGAACAAACTCGCGCGAAAACATCGTTTAATTTCACGACACGACGAAATTCTTTACTCGCTATTTACTCATGAGAGAGAGAGAAAGAAACGACGCTCATTATTTTCAGTAAGCTGCTGAAAACCGGCAATAGTCGGCACGAATTTGATCGTCGCTTCGTCGTCGTCGTCGTCGTCGTCTGTATTTGTGCGATTACATGCCCGGTAACGGTACAAGGTGCAGTGCACTCGCTGTGCACTTGCGATGACCGAGAGAGGCCTTCGTAGAGATGCCTATCCTCGCGTAGAAAGAGAGAGAGATACAGGCGGACGAATCTCCGTGACCTGGAACGGAGAGTGTCCGCTCCGCGAACCGGCACTTTGAGTTCAAAGATATCGAATATTCAACGAAAGATCGATCGTTAATCGACTGACGGAATTGTTATATATTTTTAACTGTATAAAATATTTTTAAAAAAATTTTATCACTTATTTCATTCTTAAAAATTTTTAACAACAGTAGAAATAAGTTGTAAAGGAACAGATGAGAGAAGAGAATCAAGTGTGAGGAAACAGTTTTCACGTACAAATAATTATTTATAAAGAAAAAACTCAACAAAACATTTATCTTTTTTAACCCTTGTTGCCCACACTTCTTTTCCGTAACATAAACCCCACTGGGGGTCCACTAGACCCCAGTCTCTTTAAAAGGTTCTAGAAATTATTCTATTCAGTTTTTCATCTTGAAAACAATCATAGATACTCTCCAGAGGATGCTGAATCAAGAATCTTATTTTTGAAATCTGAATTTGTTATTATAATATGTCAAAAAAAAATTGTAAAATTTGCAGTTTTACTTACTTAAAAATACGCTCAAAGTTATGCTGGGGTTTCATGGACCCCAGGTGGGCAATAAAGGTTAATATATGTAACATAATTCTCAGCTTTCGATGAGAATCCAATTTTTATTATAATAATCTTCAACGTTGAGACTATAAGTCAACAATTTTTGTATATTTTTTCACCGATGAAGATCCAAAATAGTGATCGAAACGTCCGAAATACTAATTTATAAGAACAAAGAAACTTACACACACACACACGAAGACCCTGTATTTTTCTCGTATTTGCCTTTCATATTTCTTGGTCTTTTTTAAATGTATTTTTTTCGTTTACGTGGCCTTCCTTTGTGGTCGCGTAGGTAACGTAACACCGTTACAATGTCGATAAAATTATTTAACGTCTCGATAACGCGATTATAAACTCAGCAACTCGCGGAGGGAGAGACAAAGAAGGGAGAGCGCGAGAGTGGTCAAGCTTTTGCGCGCACACGGAGGGTCCGCAACGTATATCGTAAAGAAAGCCTTACAGAGAGGCGGCGACGAGAATAGCGCGCCACGCGTTGATTGGCGTGTAAAACCGACAATATCCCGCGTAATTATTCGTCTCTTTCGGAGCCGACAAGTGTGATAAGCCAGCTAGATATCATCGCGCGCGCAACCTCATCTTACAGGATCCCGTCGTTTCGTTAACTATCCCCCTGTGCGTGAGAGTTATTACGGCAACAATCTCTCCCGACGGCGCCGTGTGTATCTCACAGCCAGTCTCGGCTCGTTATCCCCGTAACCACCTCGCAGTCTTCGATCTGTCTTCGTACGAAAAGAAATTCATTCCCCTTCGCGTTTCTTCCTTCGCGACCTCATTAGAATATCTTGCCTCGAAAAATCAGTGACCTGGCGATCGCATCTTGCTTGCAATCGTCTGACCTACTAAGTGCAGCGTACCGGCCGATACCCCCGTCTCGCTCGTTGGAGAGAGAGAGAGAAAGAGATAAAACGCGCTTCCGTCCCGCGATACTCGCGGCGTTATTTCCCCATAAAAATCCCTTGGCGAAATAGACAGCATATTTTATTGCATATGAATGTCTCGATAGATCCACTGATTAGAAGAAACTTTTATATTACACGGAAGAGAATCTTTCTCTGAGATCTTCTCATGCGCGCACCTCGAACAGCGCCACGAATAGATATCTCATCAGAATTCACTTGTTAAGTATATAACCCACGTATATATATACACCGATCTGCATCTGTTATATTGATCCTCGTGCAAGGTGTAGGCGTGTATTTTTTTTCCTCACGGCCCTTATTGAATATACGGACATATCGCGTTTAACGGGGGCGTTCACTGGGTGAGCGTACGGTATGCGGCTTGCGTACTTATTGCATTCCTGTCCGGTGCACCCCGCGGTGCACATAGTTGGTTCGCACATTCTTACATGGCTGTTCCAGTTCTCCTATAAGCGTGTATATTGCGAGCACAGAGAGAGAGAAAGAGAGTATATCGCCCGCAGCGGCCCAAGATCCCGCACATTGAAATTTCCTCAAAATGTTTTTTTTTTCCGAGGAAGCATTCCAGACATTCGCGTCTCATTTCTAAAATCACAATGTACCTTTATTTAGAAAAAGAAAGGAAGACAGAAAGAGAGAGAGAGAGAGAGAGAAAAGGAAAAAGACAATTTTATTGATTAATTTGTTACATCGAATTAATTTTCACAAAATAATCGGCTTAAATTATCGAGTTTTTAATGGGAGCGTAAATTTGGTTTTTCACGTATTCGTGATGCAAACCAAGCATCCTATGTGAATTTTTGAATTAAATTTAATTCGAATTTTGATGTATTAATTTACACGTTTGAGGGAAGCTAACTCTCAAACTGCAAAGTTTTTTTGACACTTTT
Organism: Pseudomyrmex pallidus; assembly: GCA_014825455.1. Taxonomy (NCBI): domain Eukaryota; kingdom Metazoa; phylum Arthropoda; class Insecta; order Hymenoptera; family Formicidae; genus Pseudomyrmex; species Pseudomyrmex pallidus. The sequence goes on along the minus strand of QVNV01024757.1, from coordinate 6,378 downwards.
TATCTGCAAACTACATTTTCTCTATGTTAAAGTTATAAAAAAATTCTGAAAAAATTTACGCAATATCTTCAAACCTTCTACTTTGCAGATCAATCAAAACTTTTTGGAAAAAATTAATTTGTTTAAATAACTTTTCAATATAAACGAAGTAACTCGAATGTAGTAACTCGAAATGCAATTTTGTTTAAAAAATTGTAACTTTCCAAGAAGTTGATCGAATTGAAAAAAAGTACTTAAATTGAAGATAAAGATTACAGCTTTTATATAAAAAAAAAATATATGCTATTGCATTTTATTAAATATTTTGGATTTTTTTTTTTTAATTTTATTATGTCACTGTGGCTGTCAAAGTTGTACTGGAGACCTGAAATTTGGCCGATACGTTCCCCTCTTATACAACTTTTTTTAGGGTGAAATCGGAGACTTCCCGCTCTTCCCTCGTCTGTAAGTTATAAACGCAAGTAGATCTTGCACGGACACGATGACCATGATCTACAGTGTAAGGTTATTTTACACGTTTAAGAAAAGTTGAAATATATTCATTTATATTTGCACGTCATCCAGTATGTAAGCTCGTATCAACCTTAATACTTAGTTTGAATTATTGATGTAATAATAAACGTAAAATGAAAGAATAATAAAATGTAGAATTAAATTGTTAAACAAGATGATGTCGAGGAAAGTCTTCGGATTGAAAAAATTCAATATTTGAAGATATATATAGGGCTTTGCTGAACCGATATGCAGAGTGTTTTGCAGTAAAATAAAACACTAACAATAAATGTAGTTGTCCCAAACGTTTCGATTTTAATTTAAAATCTTCATCAGTGGGAACTAAATTAAAATCGAAACGTTTAGGATAACTACACTTACAATTAGTGTTTTATTTTACTGCAAAACACCTTTGCACACCGGTTCAGCAAAACTCTATATATACATCTACATACATCTTCAAATATTGAATTAAATTGCGTTCATGCTATAAGAGACTCGGACATTTTCTATATTATTATGTCACGTGAAACGGAAGATTTTACGCTACGATAACCGTGCGATAATATATACGCGCGTGATTGAGAAAAAGAATTTGTAATCTGAGACCACTTTTCCAATTTTCGAATACGATATGTGAAGTATCGTTTCGTTTGTGTGCTATCGCGCGAGACGAGTAGGTAGGTATACATTACCGCGCGTTACGTCAGCGCGAAAAGCCCGAATGTGGAACGAATCAAAAATCTCATAATTGCGAAGGTCATGCTCGGCGTACCGCGTGAGATTATTGCGCGAACGAAAACTGTGTGTATATATACGCACGCGTAATAGGATTATAGAGTGTGCGTGCGCGGTAACGGATGCAATAATTTGTTCTTTATTTATTTCCTCGCGTCAATCAATGTGATAAATTTTTCTTTCTCTTCAATCTTTAAAAAAACATGATTTCTCTGAAAGAAAGTTTAAACTTGACGTTCGAAATTTTTGTTTGCAGAAAAAGTGAATACATGTGTAATTTAACACATTTCTTGTTCTTGGATGAGTTTTATTTCAGAAAAAAAAATACTAGAAATATATTAGAAGTGCCAGGCTGTTTTTTTTTTTTTATTGTCTCTCGTGTAATTGGTGAAATTAAAGTCGCAGTATTAATTAACAAGAAGAGATATTTTCCCTCGAAGCGCTAACGTATTGCCTACTTATTTCTGTAATGTAATAATATTGCAACAAAAAAAAAAAAAAAAAAAAAAAAAAAATTATTCACACGCAAGAAGGAAAGAACCTGCTGAAAGAAATGAGAAATTCGAGTTAACTCTTTTCTTCACGCCAATTGTGTGTCAACTCTTTCACATTACCAAGTAAGAATGAGCGCGAACGAGGCGCGCAATTTACCAATTAAAACCGCATTTGCACACATCTCTCTCACAGAGAAACAATAATAATCGCGGACGCGACGGCGATCATGTGCTGCCGGCAGTGTGTCACGAAACACGAACGTGTAAATATAAACATTGAACATTGTTTGTCGGATCTTTTATCCAGGTTGTTTGTGGCCGCTCTGAAATCGACGCATTATCATGAGAGTGTTACGCGAAAAAAAAAAAAGAATCCAGGCTGTTGCATGTATATGTTACACGGAATGGTAACGCTTTCTCGCCTCCTCGTGCATGGAAAACCAAAGTAATTTTCGCGAGAGTAATTTACATTTCCGGACAGCGCGCGCTAATATCGCGCGGTAGGTAGATAGATTTCTCGACTCTTTCTCTCATCGCGCGCGATATCGCGTCGGTACTAATTGGAGAATTAGCGATGCTCGATCCTCTGCTGATTGATCGGCTTTTTGAACTCAAATATTCTGATAATGTAATAAATAATAATAATAATAATAATAATAATATTGTTCTGAAACACATGTCTCTTTACATCACGTATTTGTGTCTTTCAAAGAATAAAAACAATGTAAAAGTAAAATCTCTCATTCAAACTTTTGATTAAAAAAAAAAATTAATAATAATAATATTGATTTTTCGCAGAAATATTCGATTTTAAAGTCGCGTGGGTCTCACAGACCCAGTCTGACTAACTCGTCGTTATTTCTGAGCACGAAAAGTTAACTATGGTTTGCTAACAAAATCAATACAAAAGATGCTACAGATGTTATCAGCATTGTAAAAAGTATTTGATTATTATCCACGGTACAGTATTTGATGGTGTTTTTCAATTCTTATTTCGCGCCATGTCTGTGTGTAAAATATGTTCTCTGACGTGTGCGTCGTTCTTCGTAAAAACTTCGACATTCATAATTCATTCCGGCACTTTTACATCCGTTTTTTTTTCTTATTACCGACGACGACGCGTATCTTCGCACGCAACATGGTTATACTCTCCGTGATGCGATTTTCGCACTAGACGATATGCACGCGACGATTCTCTCAACGGTTCTGCTTCTCTCACGTGATTCATGCGCGATGAACACAGAGATAATCTCAAACGATCAGATTTGATACACAAATTAAAATTAAAAAAAGCAAAAACACTATTTCCTTTCAATTAATAAAAATAGTCTTAAAAGAGTTAGTTTTACGAGAAAGACAAGAAATAAAGATTCATTCACCTCTTGCAAATCTTAAAATAAATTTCTGTGTCTGAGAGAGAGAGAGACAGGAAGAGAACACACGTCCGCTGGCGTATCGCGTGCAATATAGCACGGGTCGGTTGTTTGCGCGCGCGCTCGTCCCACGCAGGATTTTTGTGAAAGTAAAAGACGGAGCGAAGAATTCGCAGGTCGAACGCGCACGGCGGGAGCGCTCCGACTGGAAATCACGTTTGGCACACTGACTCGATTTTACGCGCCAACGACCTCCTCCGGAGTCCGCAGATCCGAAGATGACGGTTATGTCGCGCGTTGCGTTAATGGAGACCACATATGTGACATGAGAGAGCAAAAAGAAAAGAAAAGAAAAAAAGAAAAAACAATGCGAGAGAGGAAGTAAAAAATAATCGCGATACAGAGGCGGCTCGTTATATGCTGTCGTATTATTTCTCGCGCAATCGCAAACGCGTCGTGGGAAGGCGCCTGTCGTCGTGCGAAAAGGATGTGTGCACCGCTAACGAGACCCTCTTTCTCCGTACACGTTGCGAGACGTTTATTTCGCCGACCTCCAAGCATAACGAAGCGCCAAATTATGCGAGATATTCTCGAGCTGCGGCCTATCTCTCTCTCTCTCTCTATCTCTTTTTCTCTCAGAGCTCCTTTTAGTAAGCGCCGCGTGTTAATTTTCTCTCTTCCTTTCGAGAAAGAAGTTTAACAAACTTCTACCGGTAAAAGCGACGTTGAGGAGAATTATATCGCGAAACTTCACTTTTTCGTTTGGGAAATCCTAAAGTAGGTCTTGTCTGTTTTATCGATAAAACTGTACTTTTTGCGCACGCTAATCTTTTTTTTTTTTTTTGGCTGCGTGGATTGATAAATCCTTTTCTTACAATTAAAGTACATACAATAAGGGATCCGGGACGTTAAAATTTATATAACAAAATGAAAAAAATTGAAGTTTAAAAATCATTTTTTTTTTAGTGTGCGCAAAAAATTCAGTTTTATCGATAAAACAGACCCACTTTAGGATCTCCTTAATATCGAAAACTTAGAGTAGAATTTTACCGTAAAAATCTTCGCACGTGGAACAAAACGTCATTCTGTGAATTTGTAAGATGGAAACTAGGCATCTACTTGGATGCGGTAGATTAATTACCGCGCACGTTCGCGAACGTTAATATCTCGGACGTGTGGAAATCAAATTAGCATATCGTATACAGCTGATAGTCATCTCATCGCCGCGATCCACGAGCGATTCGCGCGAGAGAGACTTGGGCATCTAATATCGCACGTGTATAACGCATCCCGTAACGTTGCCCTCGTGTGGGCAACGGGTAACCTTCTTTCTCCATTCTTCAAGAAAATATTTGCATTTTTATTTTCCGACTCGAGATTACGGCGCGATATCGATCTATGTACAATACGAGGTTATTCTGCTAATGATTTTCAGAGTAGTTCTCTATTTTTTCTTTCTGTAGTTTGAAAAAGAAGCAATTCGTAAATAAAAATTCTTTTTTTCTGAAATTTTAAACTCTCAATAGGAAGTCGAATTTACCGGAGAAAACTCGTTTTTTTTTTTACGGACCAACATCACATTCGACACGCGTCGGTGTTTTAATTTCCTTCCTTCCTGTCGTAAACCGATTTATGAGGAAATTTTTCGCAGAATGCGCGCGTATTTGCATGCGCTCGTTCCTTCCTCGATGTAGCGAAGAATCGCATCCTCTGATCCTTGATCGAGACGATTGTTCTTTACTTATATCGTTTAGCTTCATATTCCAGGTTGTTTTAGTCGAGTCGAGAATTTATTTCATCTTGTTTTCAGTTTCGAAAAAAAACAAACAAGCAAAAAAACAACAAAATCAGCAGTTCTCACGCCAGCACGAACTCGACGGCGACGACGTCTCGTTAATCTCTCGAGTCAGACACATCGATCAGATATACCGCCGTACCTCTCTCTTCGCGTTTGTGAGAGATATCACTTCCGTTTAATTCCACCGACAAGCATGATACGTCGCGTCGGACGGAAAAACGCGATGTGAAATTGCCGTGAAAATCCGGACAAAAAGCGCGCGACAGTTCCGTTCGCTTTCGTCGTGATCCCGTCCGTCCGCCGCCGCCGTCACTTGCGAGATCACTTTTTCTTAATTAAACTTGAGAAGGTGAACAAAGTAATAATGGGAAAAATGAGAGAGAAGAGACGAAGCTCTTCTTACGATCTCGTTCATTCCTCGTCTCAAAGAAGGTTTAACGTGTGCGAACGTGAAAATAATATTTGCTTCGCGCGTGACCGCAGGATTAATATCAATTAATCGCAACGGCGCCGACAAGAAAGATCCAATCGTTCGTAAGACTGACAAAGATACCTGTAACAACATTGCGGTTACATCTTAATACGGTATAACGACTGATAATTACGTGCGAAACAACACCAAGGCCGGTCGGTTCTTTCGGCTATTGAAAGCGCCTGAGATATACTTACTTTCACTCCGCTTCCTGTCGGTAATATTGTCGGACGAGAGAGCTCGTTAAGCGCTTTTTATCGATTTGCCGAAATTTCATTGTGCGGTGCGTGTGCTCGACAAAAAAAAAAAAAAATACTGCGACGTCTACACAAATAAAAAAAATGCATTTAGTTCGCAAGCAATAGAAATTTGTATTTTAAAATCCAAGCCTGTAGAAGTAAACATGATGATTTTTTTTGGAATCTTTAGATTAAACAAATACGTGATTGACAACTTTAAAAAAAATGACGACAAGTTAGTCGGGCCAGGGTCCGTGGGTCTGTGAGACCTACGCAAATTTGAGATCGAATATCTCCGCGAAAAGTCAATATTTTTTCAATTTCTCTTTTTTTAATCGAAAGTTTGAACACTTCTGCGTCGATAAAATAAAACAAATTTAAAAAAAAAAAAATTTTTTTTTTCTTTTCTAAGACACCGTGTGAGAATTTTACTTTGTTTTGTGTGACAACTGTTGCGCGGCTTTGTTTTTATTTTGGTGAGTTTTTTATCACTATTATGTGTTCAAACTAGTTTGTAAGGTAAACCGTATTTTTTATTTTTTATTTTCTTATAGTTCTATGTACCACTGATGAAGACTCTCAATCTGGAGTCAAAACGTTTGGTATTTCCGATATTTAAATAGAATACAATTGATTGGCAACATACACCTGGCTGTTTACCTCGTATTGGCCCTAATTTCTTGCTATAAATTGAAAAAATCTCTAGTAGTTTCGAAGATATAAGCGTTTAAAAAAAAAACTAATTTTTTCTAAAAACGCCGATGCGCAATTT
>QVNV01024755.1:0-16007 GCA_014825455.1 Pseudomyrmex pallidus | reverse complement strand
AGAGAGAGAGAGAGAGGGGAATGCGCGCGCTTTTTTGCTCGTGTCATTTATTACCGAGACCACCTTGTTCGTTAACTTCGCATTTGAATGTGAATGGGCGTCGAACGAGCGCGGGCAGACAGGTAGGTACGTAACGTGACGGGGAGGCGCGGTCGATCGATCTATCTTCCGGAATTTGTCACACCTTGGGCAAACAAGAGGTGAGAGGGTGACTGGCGCTTTTTTTCCTCGCGCGATTTTACCGCTGCTTCTCGCTTGTTTTTTCTTCCACTACCAACAGCGGTGGCACCTGATTGTTCTCAGAGGTACGTTGGACGAACAGGCTCTCGCGTTAATTCGCCGTCATTAGTCACACGTCGAACGCGACGCGGTTGGGCGAGCCCGTGGAAAAATTTATTAGCGTGCGGCACCGACGCCACCGTGCACAAAAGTGTGTATTTGCATGCGAACGCGACGGCTTTCATTTGCCTAAGCCGCGGAGATCCGAAACGGGTCCGGGTTTCATTGAGGCTGATTTCAACCGGCACGATGAACGGTACGGCGCGCGGGATGTGACCGGATTAATGGCGATTTTGAATATTTAATTAATGGAAGTGCGCGCGCTGGACTATGTGGATATCCATTGTCGTTGTTTCGCGCGGTTATATCCTCTTTTTGTGTCTTTTATTTAGCGCATTTTTATCCTTTCGCATCATTTTCGCGGAAAATTGTGCGAGTCACACTCGTTTGCGTGTGACTGCGATATTTTACGGAGGCACTTAAAATATATGAATTCACATATTTCTAAATTGTGCGATTGCATAATTATTTTATTTGCTTTATTCCATTTATTATTTGTTGCGATTTTAATCTAGCGGGTATAAAATATGCATTTAATGAAATGTTTACTATTTAACATAATAAATTTTTTCTTATTCTTGCTCTTATACATAAAGTGATAATGAGAATAACGCGTGCTAGCAGCTCGTACTTTAATTCTGCGTGCGATGAAAGTTCTCAACGCCTTTAGAGGTCTTTTGTTTGGCGGGTTAGACGGCGCTGGAGGAGAAGATTAAGGGCCGCCGCTGCAATTATCTCGATTTGTCAAGTGAGTGGATTATCACGCGAGGTCACTGGAACGTTACTTTTAATAACGAGGGTCGTTAGGCCTATGACAAATTTCGCGGGCGACCGCCCGCTTCACGCTTGGCTTGTCGCCAGATGAGGATCTTCAATAGGAATTCATTTAATCTTTGGCACGATATTAATTAATAACGGGACCGTACGACCGAGAGATTGTATCTTGACGCGATACTCGCGGAGGGTCTCCCTCTTGTAATATGCGTATCTTTGATGTCGTATTTACGCGTATTGTATGAACGCAATATATAGCTCTCTATCTGTACATATTGCTATTGAAAAATATATTATTTAAAATTATATTAGAAATAAATAAGCCGCGAAAACAGAGATGTAAATTAAAAAATTGTCAATTCTGCAGCAGAAAAATAAATTTCTATCAATATTTTTTTTACAGATACAGAGAGAGTTTCAAGATCGCGACATGTCTCGAGACTTTTTTGACACGCGGCAACGTCGATTGACAAGAAAGAAAAGCGGCACCTACGCCATCACCCTTGACAACGATCGTTAACTCTTGTTCGCGATGACCTCGAGCCATTTGCGCTTTAGCCGTCGTCCGTGCACGCCGACTGAGTAAGTACAATCGTTTTTAGACCATACTGTATAAACCCCCACGGGCGGGAAGGGGTTAGGGAAGATCATTATCAGAGGCTTAACCACGCGAGAATTTTTAATCAGAGGGTGCGCACCCCACGGGATAATACCGTTGCTGCCGATAAATGCGTAACAATTGTCGCGGAGTCGCGTTTAATTCGCAATCCCAAAGCGAACCGTCGACGGACAATACTTGAACGGCGAACGCTTTCGAGTAGGTGCTACCCCATAGGATTACCCGGTACAGGCCCAGTCATCGAAACCATGTGGTGACATTAGAAGCGCGCGGTGTTACGAGTTACCACTTCGCATTAGATTCTTCGCCGGCACAAATGGTCCGATTAAAATATTTTAAATACACGACTAGAATCTCCCACACACTTTTCTCCATGCTTGTTTTAATCAGCGCGAAAATTATGTTATTGGCCGCGCTCCACCCCTTGATAACTCTCGGTGAGATCACGCTACCGAGAAATGGTAGCGAAATAAAAAACCATGTTATATAATTAGACACAAAAACTTGGAAAGAGATGAAACATTGTGGGAACTTATATTCAGTTTCACTCGACGTAAACTTCTGAAGTCCAACTCGATTTCCGCGTATTTCGATTTGCCTCCCTGTGACTCCGGCCGCTGTGACTCCCGAAAGCACTAAACTAAACGAACCGTGGATAGAGAACTCGACTCCTGGGAGAGGACTGATTAGCATCATCTTAAGGTCGTATACGAGGCCGTAAGTGTGCCGGTCCCTTCGGCATTCATATGCAAAACTGACCAGATAGTGACCGCCGATTTACATAACGTTAGATTGACCGTGATTTCATTTAACCGGAGGGTTCCGTCTCTCCTCGTGAACACGTCGTCGGAGAGGAGAGAGCTTTCTCCGAGACGCCGGCTTCGAGGAAATTCATGCAAAGTGACATCTTGAGAAGGTGTCTCGAAATTCCGAACATCCTGTGTGAAATTCGTCCTGTGCGAATCACGCAATCCTAATTACATTTTGCATATCCACAGCGCGTTTCTCGCTATTCACAGTTCACGCGTTTCCGAGATATATGGCAGTTGATATTTCGTAATGTACACGCGAATTTATGCACAATACATTATTTTCCATTCGCGAGAATGAAACGGCAACAAAAACGAGCGTTATCCGCATCAGATCATTACTGTTTACTCGCTAATGGTTCGCAATCGCGTTCACCGTGTCGGGGTTGAAACGTCGCGAAAGGGTTGATCCTTTTTTATTGCTCGTGTAAACCAAAACGGAGGGGAATTCGAAGACGGCCGTTTTTCGAACGAGGAGAAAATCAATATCTACACGTCCGGAATGCTTAGTTTAATACGCTTATACACGACGTCGTCTGCGGAATCGCGGACCCGTGAAACATGGTATTATATATATATGTACACATCGAACGTCTCGACGTGAGTGGAATCCACGCTTGTCCCTTTGATTGATTGCTTTTGTCACTTAGCCACCGTGAAAGGCTTTCGTGCGCGATTGTATCTTTTAATTACGAACTTAATTATCTTTCGCGTTTGCCAGCTTTTCTGTATTCTAGCGCTGGCGAAAGAGAGAGAGAGAATGTGTTCGTATTTAAAGTCTTATTCCCATGGGATCACGCGGGAGAGAGAGCCTGTAATACCACGTTGAGATCTCTGACGGCCAGAGTTTTATGTATACAGGGTGTAATAAAGTTGAGATTTAAACGCGACCCACACGAGATACATGCGTTTCTAGGAAACTTCGAGCGGATACTATATATACACATATATATGACAGTGAAAATATTTGCATAATGGAAATATAATTTATGTTTTTGCAATATATTTAGTCGCGCACAGAATATTTGCTTCGCGCGCATTACCGTTATGTGTGGGAACACCGAGTAGACCGGCGCATCATAGGTATATCCAGGGTGTACGGGATACGGGTTACTAAGGCCCCCATAATGACCGCTGCAATCCTGCCCCCGCGCACAATCCCATAATTAAATCCGTTAATCAAGGCTTACGGCTCGGACTGACCCTATCGACTTGGTTTATTGTGATCTGCGTAATCTATGGTAAATTAAGACGTACCGTCGTCGCAAAATCGCGCATCTCGTTTGCGTAATTCGAGTCGTTCGCCCGGCATTAATTTATCGATATGTAGGTTATTATTACGGCGCTGTGTGTGTAGAGAGAGTTTATCTTGATAATCCGATGTAATCATGATCTCTGGTATTGTGCACGGAATTCGAACCATGTACGATATAATTTGTTGTTTTTTTTTATGCTGTTTCTGTTGGAAATCACATTTAATATCGGTGAAATAAACAATGTAACGTAAGTAAACAATTTTTTTTAATGAAGCTGCTCATTAGAGCTCGCATCTGAGCTAATTATCCGCGGACGACGAATCAGCAGAGTGTATCTCGCAACAACTTGTATATTCGCGAGTGATGTTTTCGAAAGGATTGCGGCGTAGTCTCTTCAGCAGAAAACGGAGTACGCACTTCGAGCGCGGTAAAGTGATCTTTCATAACGAAGGCGCATCGCCAAAGTCCCTCCATCTTTAGATTCGCCTTAAAATTAATTGTCCGGCTTATCTCTCTGCCTCACTTCCTCGTCTCGCGCTTTATTGCCCTTCCTGAACGGAAGAGAAGACACACGAGGTTTAGCATCGATCGCGGGCGCCTTTCCTCTCTTTTTTCTCTCTCTCTCTCTTTCTCTTATCTCGCCCTCGTCTCTCCGGCATTTCGTTGGCTTTGAAATGACAGAAGTCAAGTAGAGGAACGAAGTACGCAGAACGCGGTTGAAGTGTAATTGGCACTGGAGTATACTCGGCTTGGTTCATTAGAGAAAATATCCTCCCCATTGTCGAGGGGCTTACGTAGCTTCGGATACTGTCTCCCTCCTCCGTCTCTCTTCTTTTCGTTGCCGGTCGCTTTTCCGCGCTGATACTTCTCGCTCTCTCGCTTCTGCTGCTGCTCTTGCTTATAGAGATAGAATTATTTTTGTTTCGAGTGGATACGGTCACTCATTGCGACCACCCCTCGGGCAGACTCCTCTTCCGTCCTGCGCGCGGTGGCTTATTGTGAAACGTGGAAACGTGGAAAAGCTTGTGACAGTCTAATCTTCTCAAGTGTCTCGAACGAATAGGTTCTGATTCTCGAGTGATCTCGAGCGAAGAGAATCGACCCGGATAAGTGTCCGACTTTCGATCACGAATTTCATTTTTTTTTTTTGTTTTTTTTTTGTTTGCGTTTGTTTAACCAGTCATCTATTTTCACTCTTCCAGTTTTTACGACGCGAAATAAACTTTACTGCACACGTGATGAATTTTGAGTTTACGTTACGGAGATCTTTGTGCCGTGCGTTTGCATCATCTCAATCAGTTTGAATGTCCGCAGCAATGGCTTGTTTTGTTCCGCTCGTTCTTATTATATTGCGTTCTGACTCTCGGCTGTCAACCGAGAAATTTTAAGAGACGATTCTCGGATGGTAAACAAGTCCGTGGTTCTCTGCTCTTCCGCCCCGGACTCGATTCGATCGTGTGTTTTTCTCGAGCGGGTTCTTTGCCGTATGCAAAATTCCCGTAATCTCGTTTAATACGAATAACCACAGACCAAGTGGCACATCAGGGTGAAATATTCTCTAACCGCAGCGTTTGCCACTCGATGATTTGCCCGACCCCAGAGGTCTCCAGAGTGCGTGCCGTACAATGAAAACGCGCGTTTAATGACCACCATGTTTCGCCAACAGCTTATTAACTGCGCAACGTTCCTGCACGCATCACCCTCGGAAATTTGTTTACGTCCGACAGCGTACGACAATGTGCACATGCTGCAAAACGCGCAGCGAAAACGAAAGAAAAGGGGTATATGCAGGAGAAGCAGCAGGCGGACAGAAAGAGAAAGAGACACAGATAAGAAAGAAAAAGAGAGAAAGAAAGAGAAAGAGAAGGATGCACTGCTGCGGCACACTTTTCGAGAGAGCCTCTGCGAGCTCTCGAGATGGAAAGCAGAAATATACGGGCCCGCTTTGTGCACAAGTGGAGTGTGCACGTGTAAGAGGTCTTCACGGGGGACGAGTGCTTGCTTCCACATACCTGCATACTTCAGGTCCGCGAAAGCACCTGTTGAAACCCCACGAGCTTTCAAACTACGCGCGCTCACTTCCACGCCGATTCGCCGCCGCCGTCGCTTGTTCCGGAACGAGCAATTCGATATAAACGGATGTCCTATGAGTGATCGTAGAAATCGTGTTAATTCGATCGTACTCGTCGTGCGCCTTTGTAGTCGAACGTGATGAATGTGACATTTTATCCCAAACAAAAAAACTGTACAAAAATTTTTTATTTTACAACACATCAATTCTGAAAAAAATATAGAAATTAAGTTATCTATTGAAAAAAAATTTAATCTTCTATTCTCGGCAGTGAGTATCGCGATGGAAACATTCTGTATGTAGAACGAACAAATATCTCATCGCTTAACTCCCTCGTTTCGTGCGTGCACGCGCGTTTATGTTCTCTCGCCGTCCCCTCGACATGAGCGTATCCATACCGCGGCATGAGAGAGGCTGGCGGCAGGCGCTCTCTCGTAAGAGGCGAGTCTCTGATTATTTATAATCAACTGGAGGCACCTGCCGAACGGCGTTCCCATGCGCCCTGAAATAGCGCTCACGAAGGGTCACCCCCGTTCCTCCGATAAAAAGGCGAGCGCGAGTTGTCGCATCTGACACGTCACAAGGTGGTGCTTCGCGGCCACGAGAGCTGAAAAAAAAAAAAAAAAAAAAAAAGAAGCGAAACCACCGCCGCGTAAATATAGCGCGTCTCCCACGACGACGTGGTCGCGGCCGCCATCACCACTGTCGCTACTAGATGGATATATTTTCCCGTTTGTTTGGCATTACTCACGTTCGGCCGTACCTGAAACTGGAGAAGCCATCACTCCCGACATCGCGCGAGTGCGTTTACGGAATGTATTATTGATCGTGGCCGTCCCGGGGTTATAGTGGTCGCTTTAAAGCGCGCCTAAGATTACGGAGGAGCGTTAAACCCGGATGACATCCAGGAACATCAGGCTTCACTCATAAATCAAGTCGCCCCGTCGGTCGTGGTTATTTATTTTAGTCGAATGTTTAGTGCGCCCAGTGGCGCCATGCGCAACGCTAATTGCGCAACATCGCCGACGCGCGAGTTTTATGATTTCTTGCAATTTATTGTTTTCTCCCGGAGAGGAGACATTAGTGTCTGCAAGAATGTAAAAAGTAGTATTCTAAATCACCTGTGTCACGCGTGACGTAGTGTAAAGTGCGCGCGGAGTGATACTCTTTTACGATGTTGTGACGTTAAGATAGTGTCTGACGATTAGCAGAGGGATGTTTTTTGCGTGTTAAACGGATTCCGTTAACGAGATTGTAAATAGCAACACTTTGCTGCGGTTCGATAGCACGCAATTTCGATATATGCGAGGCGGCATATCTCACTCACTCTTGTATATCTTCGATGCAATATATCATATTTCACGACGCCACTGAATCGTTTTTAAGCACGCGAAAGATATCCGGAAATATGGCTACGTTTTGAACGATATCTCGAGATATATATATCGGAGATCCGTGCGATAAATCAAATCTGTCGCGAATCGCGGCGGAGTCATGACTGAAAAGCATAAGCGCGCGAGTGTGTATTGGTGATTCCGGCGATGGCGACGACGACACTTCCGAGAATGATGTATGGCGGTGCCGAGGAAAAAAAACACAGTTCTTTCCCTCCTGAAATCCTGATATAGATTTTATTGGGGAGTAAACCCAGTCTACGTGACGGCTCATTACCCAGTTTCGTGGTGGACAGCTGAAGAGCGGTCACCCCCTTGCGATACGCACACACGAGCACGTATGCACACACGCGCGCGTGATCAGGAAAGCGGACAGAGAGACACAGACGGCCATGTGTTACAGTCCCCGAGAGGATCCCCTTTGGTCATTCGTATTATAAAACCATAAAACGCGCCATTTTCGCGGCCACCGCGGGCCATGTGTGTCCGGCCGCTCGTTTTTCAGAAAAATTACCGCCGGCCAGGAAAAGTCACCACTTTCCCTGTATTCCGAGGCGTTACGCGCCGCCATCGGATCCTCGTTCGTCTTCATGAAGAGGATCGGAAAAAATCCGCAATGGAAAAAAATTACTCCGCGAGAGAGCCGACGTACAAATGTTGCGGGCGTTGGCGATATTTTATTTTTCCTTTACCGCGCCGTGGATCATTCTCCATTTATGCCACAGGGCGGTTTTATGCCACGTAGATAAGGAAAGTGAAACAGCCGCTGATGTTTCCAGCGGACGTGTTGACGCAAAACAGGCCCGTCTTATATACGCGCCCGTCTGGTTATTATCTTTCGCAGCTGTGCTGAAATATTATGACTCTCGAGGATCACGAGCGAAATTTTTAATCAGCCTCGCGAACGAACGCATCTTATCTAAATTGACGAATGACGCTAATCGTGTTTCGCGCTGTCGCACTTGCCGCGTTATAATTTTTGATACGTGCATCGCGTATGCAGATCAACTGCATCGTCTGCTCGCGGTTACATAGAACAAGATGTAAACGTGCGGCTTAGACTCTCTCGACATACGATGTGAGATTTAATTCAATCACGACGCTTGTGTAGAAGTTAATCTTTTCTAATCTTCTAATTTAAGAAACTATTTTTGAAGAATTGAAATACATCGCGAGAGTATAATAGAAACGTATTTAGAAAAGAGAGATAGAGAAAGAGCGATAGATAGGTGGAAGATAAATATAATATCGATTTATATATACATACGTTTCCTAAATAAACGATTCTGAATGACACAAGAATTTTCATCGATTTCATTGAAAGTCTCCGAGGAAGAAAAATATCAGGTTATCCAATCCGACGACGTGTTTGCGGACTCCATTGTGAGACGACGGACAAATTCGGCTTTGTCCCGGCGATCTCCGGGCTGGTTGAAATCATATTCCCCGTAAAAAAAAAAAGAGGACAGATAACACCGAAAGAGGTTAATCCGCCCGCGTTCTCTTGTAAAGGTTGTCCCGGACTAGAGGTGAGAGAGGTCTGAATAGAATTAATATCTAATTGTTGGTGCGCGTGACGACGAACGTTGTTGCTCGACCTCTTTTTCGGCGGTGCATGCCTCAAAGGCTCACCCAGCCGAAGAATGGTAGCCTTAACTAACTATAGACTCCTTGGACGACATAATCTCTATCCTAACATGCGAAGCGAGTGTGTTCCTTGCCGCTAAATACACATTCAAGCACGCTCCTGCCCTCCTCTCTCGTCCGCTCTCGGGCTGGCGTGTGCATCAGTAACGGTATATATACGTACGTTGGCATGTGTATGGATGCATGGTGGGTGCACAGCAGTTGAAAAGGGTGTTCGCGTGTGTATGAAAGAGAAAAAAGAAGAAAGAGTGAGAGAGAAAGAGAGAGAGACGAGAAAACATGCGCGAAGGGGATACGCGCGCGAGAGAACTCTGATCTTTATGAGTCACCGTCATTCGGATAAAAATACCGGGACGCTTGTACAAACAGTTACCCTTCGGGTGTCTTTTCGGGCGATGCCGTATCGCTTTTTCGAGGACAGGTTCACACGGCACTCGACCGACCAGGTGGCCTCACCTGAAAAGATGCGAGATTCCTCGAAAAAGAGCGCTCAGGCGAGATCCCGCTCTTCTCTCTTTAAACAGTCCGTCGTGGGGGGAGGGGAAGAGGAGAAAGAGGGAGGGAATTAGCTAATTCGTCGTAACGCGTTACGGTCTGTGATAATGCATTTCGAAACCGACTTCTGCAATTGTTGTCGTTCGTGTTGATGTAATTTTATGTAACCGCGGCACGCATGGAAGAGGAATAAATTGAATATATTGATCTCAGTAGATATATGTAGTTGTCAGGGTTAATTATTGAGTAATTACCGCTGTCGGTAATTTGTATCAATTAGTAGTAGAATTTTATATACTCAGTAATTGTTCTCCTTTTTTTTTATATACATTTAAAAAAACGATCTAAGCACTGTTGCACTTTGAGCGCGGATTGGCCAATCTGTCGGAGTACGAGAACACGTTACGGTCCAGCATTGCGTTACAAAACTACCGCAATTGTTGACGTGTTCGTGTCACACCGTGTAACGTTTTATAATATACTACGGCTCGCGCCTAGAATATTATAGACAGAGTTGAGGAATAAATCTTGTTGAACGTTGCGGAATCTTTACTTGACGTTTAGTGGCGGTGCAGTTTCCCTAAGCGTTTTTCCAACGAAACCGCGCGATCTCGCTCTGCATATATGCCGCATATATATCTGTACGTTTACGATTTTTCGCAAATTGAACGCGCGTAGAGCACGCGCGAGTTTAATGCAAAGCTTAAAGCAAATTAGTTGGCTGCTCGTTGATATTTATTAGCGACATAATTTTCACCACCGCAAACGATTACCGGCGAGTAATCCTATACGATGGGCGTAAAACAGTTTCTGAAGGCAACGTCAAGGAAGCGTTCGCTTCCCCGCTTAGGATTTACGCGGCATTAACTAATTGCAGTGACACGTGGGATCACGTTGCAGATAAGTCGCGCGCCCGATAACCGACCCGTTTATCACCGTAGTTATTGTCGACGGTAAATTAGACGTACAGGTGTGCACGCCAGGGATTAAGGCGGTGATATCTCGCGGCCTCGACTCGATATGTATCCGTGGGACATATAATTCCACACCTAAAGCGCGAAGGACCGTTTTTGCTCTCTCGGCTGTTTCGTAATCTCTCGCGCGTTTTGTCGCAATCGCGTAGGATTTGTACGTCACAGTGTGTAAGAAGAACAGCGGATCTTAAATCTCCCGAAACGAATCCTTCCTGGATGCGCGCGCGCTTCGATGCGGCTTCCTGCGATAATCGACGCTGCGGGTCATTTGTCAAGGAGCTCGGGAGGGGAAAAACCGAAAGATGCGCGACGCTTGGAGTCGAGAGAGATAATCATAAACTCCGCCGCGTACCGTTAGCAGTCTCTTATTCCCGTAAAAGCTTGTGTACAATAAATAATAACTGTTAGAGGACGCACACATTTTTTCGGCGCATAGGCGATTCAGTTAGGATCTCTATCGAACGGGCGCGCAAGGATCGAGGGAGATCAACGGAGATAGGGCAGGTAGATACGTTCATAAATACGCGACGACAATGCCCGTCGTTTGACGGCGATACTAATGATC
The DNA here is from genome assembly GCA_014825455.1 of Pseudomyrmex pallidus. Lineage (NCBI taxonomy): Eukaryota > Metazoa > Arthropoda > Insecta > Hymenoptera > Formicidae > Pseudomyrmex > Pseudomyrmex pallidus. The sequence goes on along the minus strand of QVNV01024755.1, from coordinate 5,064 downwards.
GGCCCTCGAGAGCGATAAACCGATACAAAGGCGACGGAAAATCGGTGAAATTGAGCAGAACGGATATACCGCCGTGGGCCTTTGAAACGCCAGTTTCCGGTCGGTTGGCCATGCTCGTTCGACTCTCGACTTTAATGATGGGAAATGACGGTTTATGAGCCGACGACGAGGTTTGATTTATCTCGCGGGCGCGTTGCACGACGTGTGTATTCGCGCCATCGTCCCTCAGGATTCAACTCCGGCGATGTTTGTACATCCAGATGAAAAGGTGTTGCCTCTCGTGCTCGCTGATTCGAATCGAGAGTAGATGTATGCGACTGTTTTGAATATCGAACGGGTCTTTTCGTCGCGCGCGCGCTTGCAAAGTTTTGACAGGAGAACGACACGTCTGTCACGGCGCCGGGCCTTCGCAGAATACACGATGTGCATTCGACGACGAATGTTGCGCGCGTGTCTCGCTCGATAATGCATTTTCGAATGCGCATACGGGGTTGGCCAATCCGATCGGTATCGAATGTATCAAATTATCTCGTATGACGAAATGCCCGTCGACAACATCTGCGGCCGTAACATTTTGCGATGAAACGTGTGTTTTACATGCGCGCGCTTGTAATGATATTTACGCGGAAAAAAGCGGTTTATCGCACCGGCAATAAATTTGATTTGCATCCTGTGTCGTGTGTAATTAAAGGTAATTATTATTTTATTGCGTCGAAAAGGGTCGCGATTTCGAGCTGCGAGAAACGCAAGCAACGACGACGACGATTTCGTGATGCAAGCTAATAAAGTTGCACCGGCTAATTTCTCGAGAACCCTGCGGGAGGAACGCCGACGATCCGAAAGGGGATCGTCGCGTCGGCCCACGAAACCACCTACGGCGAAGGAAATACGCTTTTAGGCGGCCCACGAGGGCGTTTAGATTCCAATCTAATAAATACTTCCTCGCAGACCTTTTCGGGGGAGTGAAAACTCAATGAGTTAACGTTTCCGGGGGTGAGACAGCGCGCCGTTCTTTTTGTATGCGCGCGTTCGTTCACCTGCCGAGTGTCACGCGTATCGGACATAATAGCTAGAAAGATATACCCGTTTGATTACTCATGCTACTTATTTAATATTTGTTTGCTTTGTTTTCTCTTCAAGACATACATTTTCGTAGCAAGTTTTGAGAATCGTGCTACTTGTCACAAATTAATGTAATGATATTTACATATAAAACGCAATTGTTGAGGAAAGTTCGTTATTTTAACGGTGATTAATAACAGCTATAATTACGTAATGTATTTTCTTATTTTTCTTCGATAAAAGTGCGCGCGATATGATTAAGAAAGGGCAAATTTAACGGGGCGCCTCTAAATGACACGGAGACAGATTTACGAGCAATCGACGAATGGCGCCGCCGATCGATGCGCTCGCGGCGGGCCATTATTATCACGGCCAGATATACACGGAGCTTCTCCATCACTCTGTCCCGCGCTTTTATTTTATTATTCCTGGCCCGTAGCGCGCGGACGTATTGCGGCGGGGGCACTCACACATCCGCAATGGCAATAACTCACCGGCGGAAACCCATGCAACCCGTTCTCCCGTTTGTCGTTTCGCAACACGCGGACTTCGCGCGCGCGTGTTGTCCTGTCGTTCTTCACTATTGTATACTTATCACCGATGTAATGTGACTCCGTTGTCGAGAAATCTCGAAATACAGAATATTTCAGGTCGTTCAAAAATCTTTCGTTCAATTTAAAGACAGTTTGTTTGTTTTTTTTTTTTTTTTAAGAAAAATATTAATATTTGGCTATGCTTGCGATTATAGTTTGCGAAATAGAAGATTTTTTTGTTCGGTTTCACGATTTCAAATTGATTTTAAGATACTTGCGAAGAAAGTTCGATTAGTGAAGCAATTAGTTGTGTTTAAGTCCGAATTAAATGTGTTACGTTACACAGGACGCATCGTGTTTTGTAAATAGATAAAAAAAGGCTTGGGAAATCTGACACACCCTTTCGTGCACGCGCACGTCGTCACGTTTTTCGCCGGGCTCACTTTTCTGCGGGTACCGCGCGCGCCGAGTCAAACGGCCCGGACACGTGCAACTTATTGTTTCGTCGCGGCATTTGCAATATACGTGCTATCTCAGAACCCGAGTCGTTGCCTTCATCCGCACGTATACTACAGACTGTCTCGTAAATTAGACGTTGGGACTGTTGAAACTGATGAATCCTGGCAAGATCTCAACAACACAGTCCCGGTCTGACGTAAAATGCGACATATATCTTCTCTGATTTGCCGTGTGTGTGTGTGTGTGTGTGTGTTGCGCCGATGTGTGGAAACGAGAAAATTATTGAGAAAATTGGTTGCGAGTGAAACAACGTGTAATTGCGCTTTTACATAGAAAGGATGTTGTGCGAAAGAGCGTGGAGAAAGAAGAAACGAGCTGCAACGTGTAGAACATGATAATTGTGGGGCTCGGATGTGTTTTGATTGCTCAGGGAGTCATTACGCGTGTGCGTGGTACTTTATATTTCATAAGGATAATCTGAACGCGCGCGACATGACAGCTTACTATTATGAAATCCCGTAACAATGTGGTATAAATGAGCCTAGCACTAATCTAACGGTATTTTGCCGTGAAGAAGTGCGTCTATAATTCTGTATTACTATCTATGTATGTAAATGCATACACACAGTTCGCGCCCTAAATATTTTCTCTTTTAATTTTTTTTTCAGAAAATCTTACGCGCATTTCGTGACCCGAATAGCGCAATATGTTTGATCATTATCACGCATTTACCCGCAATTTTGTTCTCCGCGCCCGGTTTTTGTCGCATTAATTACGACGGAAGCCGTTTCGCGTCACTGATATACTAACGACTCCTTCCCTTTACGATCGCGCGGCGACCGATTGATGTCGACCCGAAAACGCATTGAAAACGCCCGCGACCACCCTCGTCTCTCGCTCGCACGAAAAATCGTTCCATCAGCGGAGTCCGGAAATTGCGTTTTGTAATGCTTCTGGCTACGTCTCGCTCTCTCTCCCCCGTCACCGATCTTGAAAGTGAAAAATATAAAAAGAGAAGCCGGGGGGATCCCACCCCCTTCCCCTCGACACCGGGCGGTCGGTCTTTTGTACACGTTGTCGCGGCCGGTGAAACAATACGCACTTTCGGTATAAATATGTTCCGCGCATCACAATAACACACACCGTTCTGCCGCGGGACGAGTAACTTTCGTCCGTGAGTCCATGTCGAATAGCGTGGACGAGCAGAGACGCGAATGGAGTCAAAAGATGACCGTCCCTTCACGAACGTTCGTTCACCGGCGTCCCCTCGTTCGGTCGCGCTTCGCTATAAAGCAGTCACGTGTCTGCTAACCCCCCGCGCCTATATGAGGGTATTCCCCCCATCGCCGCGTCGTGAATAGGCTCTATGGTGTTTCGGAACAGAGATGCTCTCACGATGGGGTCCTGCTGACTGCCCCGATGGCGTGACGCGATGGTGTGACCGGCAACCACCGCTTACTCATTAACCGGCAATGCTGATTCCGCAACACGCCTACCTGCGAGAGGTTGCGTCATACCTTAATTTATTAAAATCACGTAGGAGAACCGTGTGTTTCGTCCTTCCTGAGAATAACGTTCCCTTATCGTCATGCCCGGAGCTATTTCCGGAGATAGTATCTCTGTTAACCCCTTTGCTCGTGTATCTCTGCGCATCGACCACCCTCATCAGCGACTGCTGAGCGCGAATTTTCGTCGGGTCCGTAATAGTTCCACGAGTCATGCTTGAGACGGAAATATCGTGCTTTCAAAATACGCTGATTCTGATTTAATCTTCAGTAGTAAATTAAAAGTTGATGAGAGAGAGAGAAAGAGAGAATACACTATTTTATTTTTTATATTCAATTTTATTCTCATTCAATTATTACACAAAAAAAAAAAAAAAAAAAAAAAAAAAAAAAAAAAAAAAAAAAAGTATATACCTACCTGCGTAGCGAACGAATAAACGACCACGCGGGATACATCTGTATAGTGCGTACCGGAGGTACGCACGGTGCTACAAAACGGGAGGGGTAGTCGACCACGCGTTAATCCCCGTTCATTTTTCATTTTCCTGCGGGTCGCGCAGCGCTAACGTGCGAGAGGGTATCGCCGATGAATGGATCCATCCCGGCGTTAATGAGAGGAGAACAAGCGGCGTCTATTCAGGATCTCGACGCTGTAATGCAGTACCAAGTAACCAGTATAGAGACCGGGTGAAGCTGCCGGGTACCTTCAAGGCAGATACTATCGCCGAGAGGGAGGGACACGAAAAGCCTCTCCGACGGGGTAGACCGTCGAAAATGACGGCTCTTTAACGCACTCTCACAGGATGCACTTAGTTGCACTCAACTAACACGCGCATAATGCGTAAGTACGGGCATTCGGGAGATATGTGTGTATGCATACACACGCATACATACGCAAATGAGAACATACCGTGTATGTGCGAAAGTCGAGAGGGCTGTGACGTCACACGAGTTTACGTCACGAGAACTCCTATCCTCATTTTTCATTTTTCTGCAAATCGGTTCGATGGCTCAAAAAAAAAAAAGGAAGTTACATCCGATAAACATCGCGACACCCGGTGCTCGTTCATCACATTTTTATCGTCGCGGCCGGGGCGCGATTACCTGGGTGCACTGAAGACGTTAATTTACATTTCCTGGCTTTATACGCGATTAGAGTGCGACGCGAGCGGCGCGACGGAGCGAGAATACGCGCCGCGCAATAAATGAAAGAGACCGGTCTCCGCGGGAAAAAAAAAAAAAAAAAAAAGGAAAAAGAAGAGAAAGGAGCGCGAGTGAGTTCTTCTATCGGTAGTTCGTCAGCTCGTTCTGATATCGTTATTAATATTCAGACGTGTGGCGTTAATTAAAACGCTAAGATTGACGTCACTTCTTTCGCCCGTGTCGTCGTATATACTTTAGCTTAATGAGGATCGAAAGATCACAGGTCTCGCGAGTTGAATTCCTTTCAAACGGATTTTATTGACGTAGAGCAAGCACACGCAAATTAATTTACGCTTCATTAT
>QVNV01024702.1:0-39989 GCA_014825455.1 Pseudomyrmex pallidus | reverse complement strand
TGTGCGCGCGCACGCGCATACGTTAACTATTATTATTATTATTATTCTCAAGTTTGTTCGTGATTTCGTAGAAAAGACCCGCGGTCGGACCCTGTTCCGGTATTTCTGGTTTTTCCGTAGCGGGGAGTGTCGCGAGCCGTGTGACCCCCCCTCCGTAGAAAGATAAAAAAGTTTAGAAGTAGCAGTTGGGACGAGGAATGAATGCTCGCGCGTTGCGCGGAAACCACGCGAAGAAGGAAAAGTTCTTGAAACGGTAAAAGAACTTGAAGAACTTCTCTTTGCGACAATTTTTAAAAAGAGATTCCGTCTCGGACGGAAATAATAGATGAAAAAAAAAAAAAAGAAAAAAAAACTTCGAACAAAATAGCGAAATCGCGCATTTGCGTGCGCGAGTTCAGAGGCGGATTTAAATTAAATTTCTTATACCCGGTGTTTTCACAGTTGAAGAATTGTTACATGATAGAGTTGTGTGTAACTTTCTCGAGAGACGAACCTATATACGCAAACGACGTGGGATGGATGATTCCGCGTGAAAAGAAAAAAACCAAACTTCGCGACGAGCGCTTCCACGTCAAACAAATTCCGCCGATATGTTTTCGCGCCGGATCGTTGGAAGCTATTTTATACAATATATACGTTCTCCGCCAGCGGGGCCGATATCGCTTCTCGCTTCGGATCGAAGCCACTTCCACCTGACTATCAGGAAGTGCCATTACTACGGTCCAGGTGAAACCTCCGTGTTTCTCTCTCGATCATCGATCGGCGCGCTGGCCATTGCTCGCGACGCTCGCAGCCATAGCAGCGGTGTGATTTATCTCAGAGTTTCTCAATTCACGTCAAAAAGAAAAAGCATTCCACAGGAATGAAAGAAAGCCGAATCGTGCTCGCAGAGGTTTCAGACACCAACTGCTACGGTGACGTTTTTCCGCGCGTCTAACGGACGTTACACAAGCGGACACACACATTTCGAACTGGCGCGAACAGGTCCAGCAGGTGCATTCACCTTCTGCTCGATATTCGAGCAGCCGACACACTTTCGAGCGCTCGCGCGCGCGCGAATTGATTTGAGCACCGCTGCAAAAGGCCGCCGGGAGGTCGATAAGCCGCGGATGCGACGACTTCATTCGCGAGAGAACACCGCGGGGACCACCGCGCATCTCTCCCATAAGACGCTAAATGAATATATTGACGTCCTCTTCTCCGCTCCCTCGGGAGGTCGTAGCCGCGTGTCTTTTTGGCGCGCGGCGGGCTCGTTTAAAATTCGTTAAGCCGTTCAATTAGTCGCGGGGCGACGGCAACTCGCCTCGTGAAATCAACAATCAACCGCAATTGGCGAACGGATACGTTGCTCGGCAGATGCTCGTCGCACGTGTGCACGTGCGTGCAAACCGCGTGTGTGTGTGTGCGCGCGCGCGCGCGAGACACGCAACCTGTTGCTTTTCCATGTTTAGATAATACGACGTTGCGTCCAGGTGTGAAATCGTCGATTTCTCGTTCGGCTCGTCTCCGCGAAGTAATTATTTCGCGTGAAATTGCGGAACGTAATCGCGATACGAGATCAGAGAGAGATCTCGAAAACAACAACAACAACAAAATCTTCGAACTCACCGGAGAATTTCCTGAATCCCGCGCGAAGCGTGCGGAGATTTCGTTGCGTCGCAACAATTAATTTGTTTTTTTTAGAACAAAATTTTTCCCGCCGAATTGGAAACGAGTCGAGACAAAATGTCAAACTCGGATCACTCCGCGATGATATCACGCGCGGGTAATTCGAGAAGGTCGGCGCGCGCGCGGCGGTGTATAAAAACGTCTTACGTCAGGAAGAACGTAGTAAGGTCTTCGCCGCATGTGACGAGACCTGATCATGAACGATGCGCTCATCGCTCAAATCGCGCGCTTTATAGACGATGCGCCACGTGAAAGCGTGGCAAAATTAATTTTCCATAAGCAACGCAAGCGGCGATGGTGGTTATCGCTCGCAGCCATCGCGGACTCCGAGCCGCTTAAGTCATAAAGCACTGACCAACTTACATACGTATCGGAATCGTCGCGTTGATCTCACGCGCGCGCGCGCGAAGACCATTCACACGTTCGGCTCGATTAAAAGATCACGCTGGAAATATTACTCTATTACTCGCAACGGCCTCTCTCTCTCGCACTATTTGCACTGCACTTTTCCCCGTTTCAATTTTTTCGCACGATTGGATTCGCGGCGATACTTCGCGGTTTTAATGAAAAGCAAATACGCGAGCGTTTTTCTTCTTCGTTCCAAAATCTATTTCGTGTACGAAATTGTAGAATTTCTCTCTCTCTCTCTTCATATTATTTGATTATATTTATCTGTCTTATATATTATTGTTATACTTTTGCTACTACTTTTGTAAATATTTCTATTCTTTATATTTCTTTATATTATTATTTTATTTTAATTTGTATTTTATTTTATTTTATCTTATCTTATTTTATATAATCTTTATGTTTATATTACTTCATTCTTCTTATGTTAATCACTATTTTCTTATGTTATTCTGCGCTTGAGGGGAAGTTTCCCAGAGCGCATTAGAAATAAAAGCTATCAATCAATCAATCAATCAATCAATCAATCTCTTATCGATTTTTTCACACGAACTAGAAACAGGCGCGCGCGCGCGCGTCCCATCGGCGGCGTTGCGATGCGTTGTTTTACATGTTTTTCGAAATTACATCATCCGCGAATCAAATGTAATCACGAACTGTCAAGGTTGCGACACACAAAGCCGAGAACCAATCGGCGGCGAACATCAGAGACAAAAATCGAGAGAATAATCGAATCGCTGATTTCTTAACTCGCACTTTTTGCAGCAGGATAAACATAAGATTCACGGGAAAAATGCTTCATTAGCTTTTCAATAAGGTAACCAATTAAACAATTTAACGATCCGAAACGCGACAACAGTACTGCCTTTATTTGAACTGTCTTTAGAAGCGCTTCCTCGTCGCTGGAACGTCCTCGCTTTCGCACGCCGCGGCGAATCGTGCATGTAATGCGTCTTACTACACACCGCGTTCTCTTAATGTATGTACTTGTACATCTTCCTTACACGTTTCCTCGCGTGGTGGTTTTTTTTTTTTTTTTCATTTCGCAAAGAGCGTTGTCGCAACACACACACGCGCGCACGCACATAACGCCGCGCGTTAATGCATGCGAAACCAATTAAACTCTCGGAAGAAGAGCGTTTCGCGCGAAACGTTACAATATATCGCGGATTGTAAATTCGCGATGATATTGCGTCGGAGAGGAAAAAGAAAAAACCGGCGCGACTCGGATTTGCATCAGTTTCGAACTGGTTTCCGAAGCGCGCGCGAGACTTATCGACTCCGTCCGGTCGCTAAAAAGTCCTTGTGCGCTACAACAAGTGTCGAGAAACGGGTCGACGTAAATTGAAACAGATGATGGGAGCTAATTGCCGCGAAGAGCGCAACGGGGCCCCCGTCACTTCCGAACGCACAGAGAAAGAGAGAGAGAGAGAGAGAAACATATTTCGCGACGTATGAGAATAAATTTCCAATTTAATCCGCGAGCGCGAGTTTTTTTTCATAGACCGATCGAGAGGGCGACCTGATTATTCCGCGGACTAGTTATCAGAAATCAATTTTCCTCTACGTCGGACGGAGAGAATTTTAGTCCGAGACTTGTAACGTCTTCTGTAATTGTGTCGCACGCGAGTGTAAAATCGCGGTGTTCCCGAAAAAGATTCCCAACGATTTTTATTTCCTCTTCTCTCTCTGTCTTCGGTAACTTTCGTTTTATGAAGAGCCTCAACAAGCGCGACGACGACGTATCCATCGGTCGAGTTCTTCGGCGTCGCTCCTACAAACAAAAGTAACTGTACTTGGCGATTTACTCCTCCGCGCCGAGGAGGAGGTGTGCGAGCGAGCAAACGGGGCTCGGGCGTTCGGGCCCGACGGTGCACAACGGAAAAACAGGATAGGCGAACACGAACGATGAAAAGAACGATGTATACACGTTGGGGTGTCTCTTTCTCTCTCTCTCTCTCTCTCTCTCTCTCTCTCTCTTCGGCCGAGAAATAAGAGAGAGAATCGGTCATTACGTAACTTGGTTAATGTCGATGCCTCTATCGCTAAAGCAGATGTATACAGTTAGAACTCGCCGCCAGACGTGATGCAAAGTCCTCGACGAGTATCTTTACTTCGTGGAATATAATCTATACATAAATATATATATATATACATACAACTTCCGTATATTCCATATATATATAACAAATGTTAAAAGTCATTGTATATATTAAATATTAAAGCATTATAAATTATTATTTATATATTATTATTGTTGTTGTTATTTATATATTATTATTATTGTTGTTGTTTATATGTTAAATATTAAAAGACCTGTATAATTTTAATATTTACATATACATAACATATTTTTTATATTTATTTGTACATAAAGTACATACAAGTGGGAATTTTGTGCACACCTGTGTTGAAGATTCTCAAAATACGGTCACACACACACACACATGATTTTTAATATATTCTCTCTAAATACTTGTATTTTCTTATCTTGAGAAACCACGAACAAAAGCGCGCAAAAATTATTTCTCTATCGCGCATATTTTATTTTCGCCTGAGGTTATCCGATGACATAAAAATGAATCTGGCATTTTATACATGTACAATTCAATATTTTACGACGGCCGGGGGTATATATTTCGCCGCCGCGCGTCGGCGGTGAATACGCGAGGGAGATATATATACTATATACTTCGAAAGGAGGGATGATATCGACCGGGTGCGAGGGTTGGTTAATGGTTGGCAGAAGGGAAACACTCTCCTCGCAAAACGTAGAGGGACCTCACGCGACGGGGCTGCACTCCCTCGCGCCCCTTTCGCGTTTATCGATCGCATCGCGGAAACGCAGGTGACCATTGTTGGAAAATCGGCGGCTGCGGGGCGCGCAGATGTGTCTCTCGCGCCGATCCCTCGAAACAATGTAGTAGAGAAGAGAATATTTAACGGCGCGCGCGCAATCGAATTTCTCTGTAAAATTCGAGATGTCTATCTAATGTACGATAAAAAAAATTAAATTTATATTTTTCCGCTCGCAAAAATTCACAAAATGAAAAGAGGGCCAGTACGAATTTATATAATACATATTATAAGAAATATATAAGGCCAATACGAGCCGTTTCCAAGGTGTTGTGCAGAAACATATATATGTATATACGTGAATAGACGTGTAAATTTTACACGTGAGTTTTTTGAATTGAAATTTCAATTCTAAAATTCCATATAGGATGCCTGGTTTGCATCTCATATATGATAGTCCCCGAATACCCCCTCCTGACTAATAATTAAATAATTGCGAAAAAAATACACAACACCTTGGAAACGGCTCGTATTGGCCTTATATATTTCTTAGTTTGAATTTTCACGGGTCTTTACAGATTATTCGTTTATATAATACATATATGTTTGTATATTTATTTACGTAGCACGTAATTGTGCGCTCGATGAAGCTATTATTGTTGTTATTATTCGCGCGAGTTGAAGAAAATCGCGATGATAATCAACGGATAATCACGAGAACCGTAAGACACGGCGGCGCGTGTAATGTACATGCGCGCGGTCACGACACGACATCGCAAGAGGAAAACGTGACCGGAAAACTATGCGGTCGCGTACAGTCGCTTGTGCGCGCATGTTCGTGCATTTAGTTGAACACTCGGGTGTTCTTTGAAACGACAAGCTCAGATCAATTCCGAGTTTGTTTCCTGCCGAAACGAGGACGACACCTTGCACGAGCCAGGTACGTCGTCCATAAAGAAATCGCATTTCTTTTCGCTCCGGTCGTTTTCTTTTGTTTTTTCAGTTCTCCTTTTTTTTTCTCCCAACGACACGTCATTTTTCTCTTCTCTCAATCTCCTCGTCCGTTCCGAGTTCGTTGCCGCGTTTTCGCGCTTCACGGCCAAACGATACAAACAACAATATATATCGTATCTCCCATTGACTGAGATAATTATTATCGCTAATTACAGCGAGCGCGCGGCGGGTTATCCGGAATGATAATTAATATAAACGTTTTGCTTATCCGTCGTCGGATAAGCGGGACAAACCGGCTAACAAGTGAAAGAACGGCATTGTTTTCGCGCGTCGTAACGAGCCTGCGCGCTGACGGTAAAAGCCGCCTTTATAATCACGGTCTGAGCAAGACAGCGGAAGAGAATCCCAGGGTTCAACAAAGAGCGGCAACGAGAGAATAAGACGCGGGCAAGAAGAAGGATGTTTTCACCCGAGAGGCGGAAGTCGGGACTCCCACCCTCTCTCTCTCTCTCCCCGGATGTCGATACAGCGAAGCCGCGCGCGTGCACGCCTTCTGGCGCCTTTATCGGTTCTAAAAGCGCTCGTTTAAAAATGAACTCGAAAGATACGAGAGAGAGAGAGAAAAAAAAAAGAAGGAGACACCCCACCCGGCCTGTGGAATCATCCGATTGTCCACGCTCGGGTGAGGCGAGTGTCGTCGCTCGTGGCGGTAAGGATATCGTAAAGGCCGTTGGAGCGGGTCGGAAACGACCGTAAAATCGATTTGAAGGCGGAAGATCCGTCGGCACGCGTGTCGTCATCGTTTTCTTCTTCACCGCGGGACGGCCGCAAGTCAACTCGGGCGCGATCCGACGCGTTTTGCCACTTGAAATATTTTCTGAAGAGAGAGAGAGAGAGAGAGGTGTTGTAACACGTCTTTTAGACACGTTCTTCGCGTCTTATTTCGATCGTCTTAGAATTGTTGTTAATCCGAGCGTCGGAACGCGGTTGTTCAAGAAGCGATAGAGATCTGGAACATCTTATTTGCACTCGCGTTGCGATTAGACGCGCGTATGCGCGTTAATGGGTTCAGTTAACACCTGCTCGCGATAGTTCCCGCAGCTCACTCCGACTCGTCTCGGTCGTAAATAGCGTCGTCGCGGGCTCACGAGAGATCGTTGCCCGCGCGCGCGAGCGTGAATATATATCTTTCGCGAAAAGAAGATAATTAAAAGGGAATTACGACCGCGCGCGAGCGTGAACCCATTGCGAATCGCGAAATGCAAATATACACATCCGATACACACTTTCCTTCGCGTTTTGTTAGACTTTGATCGCTTTGCGCGCCGCGAATTTTAACGTCGTTGCGAGAAAATACGACGACGGAACTTTCACGCTCTCGCGCTCCGATGCATTTTTCAACGCGCGCGTTTCGAGAGAATATTAAGTTGATCGACCGTTGCGAGAAGTTTCCCGTCGCGAAAATACATATTTGTCGATTAAGTGGAGTCCAATTTGTAAATTCAATTCAAATTGGGTTCTGTTTAAGGTACAAATATATTTTTCGATGCGAAAAGATCGATTGTTTTACAAAGTAAAATAACAATTTAATGAAATCAAATCGAGTTGTGTCGATTTTTTTCTTATCGAAGGATTTTTGTAAATAAACTAGAATCAACTTTTTTAATTCAACAGACGTTTTACAAACCGAGATCGAGTGACGTATCGCTTCCTCGACTTCTTTCTTCGATCGAAATCTATATTTGTAAATTGGAGTCTAATTTGTGCAAATTTAACAAGCTTTTCATAAAAAGCAAGTTAAACCTAATAATTTATCGCGCGATCGACCCAGATCGAATTGGTGTCGTTTCCTCGATTCGCGTACGTCGTCGCGTGCAAACCGGGCGGTTCCGCGCGACAACGGATGTCGCGCACAGAGCGCGAGTTAAATCACAGAGAAAGAGAGAGAGCGAGCGAGCTAAATTATATCACAAGTATACAGTTTCGCGCGAGCAATGCTGCACAGTAAGTTCCTATTATCGCGATATATACTTGCAATGTTAGCAGCTTACCGTTACACAGACGCGTTGCGTTCGTGCCGCCAACACATCGGCGACTTTATTGACCGATCTCGGAGAATTAATTTCGACGAATCCAAACCGCCAATTCTCGAAATACGTCAGAGAGAATTCGCAAATTGCTTTGACGCGTCCCCCACGCGGCTAAGATTTTTGACGCTCCGTTGGAAAAAAGGTGTCCGCTTGATTCGATTATTTCTTTTTTATCGCGCGATAGAAGAGAATTTATAAATCATCCAGCTACGCGGAACCGCGCCGGATTCGTAGAAGGAGAAGGAAACGGTACTCTCTCGAGGAAATCAAATGAGAGCGTCTCTCTCTCTCTCTCTCTCCGAGTGAGGGAAAGAGACAAGCGGAGGCTCTATCGCGTATCTTACCTCCGTCCCACGGAGAACCGTCACCCGACCAGTGTATAAACCGGTCAAAAAAGTCTAGGATTCCCGCTTACCTACGGCTCGCCGGAGATCGAGTAAGGTTCGAGATAAGAACACGGAACGAGCGCTCCGTTAACCTTTCCTCAGGCCGGCGTCCTCTGTATTTTTCAGGTAAACAACTTCAATTTTACGCCGCTAATAAAAAAAATAATCCAATCACTGAACACATAAATTAAAACCACGCCAGATTTTTTCTTCGCTCGAATGTTCACGCAAATAAACTGCGGTCAGAAAGAACGAGGAAAAAGTTTCTTCCCGCGTTAGTAATGAAATTTAATATCAATTACACGTAAAATTGTAACGCGATGCAACAAATGTAACAAATGTGTGTTACAAGTCATTAAAAAAAAAAACACGTCGTGTGTATCGACACGTTATTACGTATTAATTAAACTCGACGCAAATCAATTATTGCGCGGGGGTTGATGATCCACAAATTAACGAGCGCTAATTAAAATCGATAAGTACCGGGATATAGGTGTGAGAAACGCGATAATTGTTTTTCGAACGTCAAAACAAAAGTGGAGCAGCGCACGTCTGAGAGAAAGTTCATTAAGTCGCACGTGATAATTATCACGTTGCAAATTAATCCGCCGTCGGTCCTAACGCAACCACATTGACAAGTGCGCGAAAATCAGTAGTGTCGAAATTTTCGAGCAAGTCGTCCCTGCCGTAATTGGCTACTGTAGAAGAGCGCTCGTAAACGTTACGTTCTCGCGCACATATCCCTCAGCGCACAAGTTGTCTATCAGTCAGCGGAAGTTCAAAGCCAGATATGCGTTTGATAACTCAACAGGTGGTCCCTTCCGTTGTATGCGAGCGCGACATAACAAGCGTGTATCAACAAATATCAGCGTTCTCAAAACAAAAACAAAAAAAAAACGTTTCTCTACGCAATTTGAATGCGCGACGAAACGGTTTCGCGAAAATCACCGCGCGCGCGTGCGCGCCATATCGCGTCGTCACTGGAGCAAGAAATTGAGAATTCCTCTGCATCGAATATGAATTATGCAAATGTTCACATTGAAGAACCCGACGTAAAGGATTTGCCTCGAGAACGTTTATATAAAAAAAAAGAAAATCTGTCGACACAAAAAAATGCGAAGAGAAATGCGTAACTCGTTGGGAGAAACTTTTCTCACACTCGCGCGTTACGTGATTTGGAAGCGCGTTATTGTTACATCGCGCCGAATCCGGAGAAGAGAGGATTCTCAGAGAGGAACGACGCGGAATGTGGAAATCATTGTGTAGCCGTGAAATATTCGCCCCAAGTTCCTCTTCTCTCGCTCAAGGATGGGAGCGAGCGGGACGGATCTCGTCCTCGCGAGCTCGTCCGCTCGCGAAAGTGTTTAATAGCGAACCGTCATCAAGGGGAAAATCTTGCGCAATCTCGTTCTCGGTCGTACTCACACACACACACGCGCGCGCGAGAAACAATACGTAATACACCCCGTCCGGGCTCTCTTGTAAAGAGAGCGAGCGACTCGCATCGCGCGCGATATGTATTCGCGCTAATTACGAAAACTCCGGGCAATCTTCTCATCTGCGCGATAATGGCCATAAACCCGGGCGTCGTTTCGCATTGAGCGGGCACGTCGCTCACAGGATGCTGCCGTTCATCATCGCTCCTCTCGCGGGAGCACACGCACGTCGGTGACGCGTGTCTCGCGCGCGGATCCCGGACACGACGCCCCGGTTGAGAGAAACGAAAGAGAGGGGAAACAATTTCGCGGCCGGCACATGACTAATGTGCGATATGCAGAAAAGCACATCCGCGCCCGGCATTACGCGCCCGCAGGGAAGGAAGAGATCGAGGATTGCGAAATTGCTTTCGCGCGGAAACGTTTGTATCGTAACAATGCACCGGAAGCCTGGAAAAGAGCGTATTCCGCGGCGAACCGTCGCACGATTAAGGCTCGTTACAGACGATCTATCCTGCTATTTGCGATCGTCGCGGTTCGCTCGCGGGACGACATACACGCGTCGTTCCTCTTCTTTCAACGATCGCGCGCGTAAGATTCGAGTCCCATCTGTTCGATTTTTTTTTTTTTTTAATTTCAAGACCGACGTCTCTCGCGAAATTGTTTCGAACGAATGTAAGTTAAAGAACGTCCACCTGCTGCTCGCCGCGGCTCAATAGAATGCCGTTGGAACGATCGCGAAGACTCGAGTTCCACCTGTTCTTCTTTTTTTTTTTTTAATTTTTAAATCGCGGCGAACGCGATCGTAAATTAAAGAATAGGAAAACACACACACAAGACGAAAACGTTGTTTTACGGTAGTTTGACGTTTTACGCGGATGTTGTCCGCGCTTTGTAGCCGAGACGGAGAACGTTTTGTCTTTTTTAGCGAATAACAATTGCTCATCAAACTTTCACTAGTTGGCCTGAGCCATTTTATGCGGCTCGCGCCGTGACTTTTTACGAAGCACGCCACGGTTATCGCCGGTCCAATCCTTGGGGAAATTTATACTTGGCGAGGCGTGTGTTTATTACATGGAACATTCATTAGCGGAAAGAAAAACGAGAGCGAAAATTCCGAGCCAAGAAATTTACATGCGCGCCAGTTGTTTCGTAACCGAAGAAATTTATCGAATAAAGAGGGGAATTTAACAAAGAATCGAATAGCCACGAAAATTCTAAAGAGAAGAAGCTAGAACCGTTTTTCACGGTTGAAGTTTATTTCAAAAAAATGCAAAAAAAAAAAATCCTTTCAGCCGAAGGCCGAGGACTGTGAGTGTATATTCGAACGGAGCATCGGAAAGGATCGAATGTGCAAATTCCTGAACTCAAACTCAGGTACGGTCCCTACACCGTTGGTGGTCAGAGCCGCGTTGGTGATCAGAGCGACGTTCTCCAAGTCGCGTCGGTTGCTCGCAGCATCGGGGCGAACGCGGTCGGGCGAACGCGAAAACCGTTCTCGTTCTTTCACTTCCACAAATGAGACAGACACAGCGACCTAATCGCAGTCGAGATATGGCCGCCAGTAGCGTACACGAGAAAACTTTTCTCCCCGAAGTGGCCAAGGAAACGCAACGCGCGCTTTTTTTCTGCTCGCTCGAAGGAGGGATCGGAAAGAACGTTCGTGCGAAACTTATTTGCGATCGAACGCGAGTTTTCAGGATAGTCGCAAACGAAAATCCGCGACGACGATCTGGCGGACGATGTTTTACGCCACGGGAGAAGCGAGCAAGGACACACACACACGAACCGGGAGAGGATTTCTGGTGCGATGCACCTGTGAACTCGCGGCGTTGATTTGCGTTGTGCAACAATTAGCGGTCGAGACGGCCATGCCGACGGGCAGCGCGCGTTACAGTCGCGCGCGCGCGCGCGCTTGGTGCTCGCCTTCATCAGGAAGGGACGGCCCGTGTAAGTCCGTCACGCGCCAGGACGCCACCGCCTTATACAGACGGCAGAAAACAAGAACACACACACACACAGACAGTCTCCAATCGAAATATTTCCGCGAGAATGTTGCTCCCCCCGTCCCGGAGCTAAGCAACGTCCGCCGACCTGTTTCCTCGTCAAATTCGTGACCTGTGGGCGAGCTCGCTCGAGCTCCGCGTTTCTTTTCTCTTGCCGAGCACGCGATGTGGCACAGACTTGTTCTCGTGAGAGATTCTTTACGAGCGTGCATACAATAATAAAAAAAAAAACAAACAAAAAACATTCGCCGCAGAAGAGAATGCGTACGCGAATTTTTTCATTAGTTTCGTATTTCTTCGGTGATTAACCGCGAGAGGCATCCGCCGCGGAGTAATAGGAGTCACGCGCGACTCGGCACGAATACCAACTGATACGGAGATGATTACGTGCCGCGGCTACCACATTTTGTACGCCGTGCGAGCAAGGGCGTACGAAATGAAACGGACGCTCTCGCCCGAGGAGAGACCTCGACGCGGTTATTACGCGCGGACGCGCGTTCCCTTAATTTAGACACGCGCAATTAAACGGGCACGAGTAATTTAAAACGCTTAGGGGAGAGAGAGAGAGAGAGACGGAGGATGAAGTTGTCACCTTGTGCGTATATTACTCGCACTAAATCAGACAGTGAAACTTGGCGCGTTCTCTCGAAAGAAACGGATTGGTAACTTTCCTTTGGGATTTCAATTTACAAGATATATTGATATATCGCGGGTTTGTTTTTTTTTATTTTCCCCGAGCTTGGAAAGTGTCCGCGGCGAAGCGAACTTTCCCGCGCAATAAAAAGCAGATTGTAAATACTAAATTCTATATCTCAGAGGAAAACACACAAACAGCAAACACATATTTTATATTGTAATTTTTAAATGGGGGAGGGGGATAGATTCGTCACGCATTTTGTAAAAGCAAGAGAAAACCGCACACACATATTTATATATACGTAGAAGCTGCAAACTGAGCAGAGAGCTCAAGTTTGTTGATGAAGTATAGTGATTTAATCCCCATGCATGCGACTTTAATTAACCCTTTAGATACTGCAGCCGAGATACCTCGCTGCGAAATAGCGTACCTTGCAACATTGCACGTAATGATTACCGTGCAATCTTCTTCTTCAAGAAATGTATCTCTCTGTGTGTGCGCGCGCGCGCGCGCAGTTTCAAAAATATAATCTTGTTAAACGTAACGGAGAAAACGTAGTAAATTTTTTTACATGTAATCGAATACGATTTTTTTTATCTCGGATTTTCCCGACTTGTATTTTCGCGTCCAACGAAATTTCGCCACTTCGGCTCGACGAATGTTTAAAAATTGCGTGCTCGCGTTGAATTTTGACAAGGTCGTTAAAAAATGTTATTAACGTTTTTTCGTGCGCACCTCAGCACACCGGTTTTGCGCGGTGTTATAACAATGCATGTTGCAACGCGTGTACACAACCACGTTTTACATTCAAACGCGCGGCGTGTTGCTTCGAAATCGTTAGGGCGCGCGAGCGCTTCTTGACGCACGGAGTCGCGTTTCGCGTCAAGCAATTTTACACAGCATACACAAAGTAAGTCACGCGCAGTAAATTTCAAATTTGTTTCTTTCCCTGTCATGTGCGAGATATTACGCAATGTCCTCCCCCCTCCCCTCGATCGTCGCTCCGAATAATTAAATACGCATCCGGTGTACCCGCGTGTACCGCACGCGGGGAGGTCCCACGTGCGAAATTTCGTCACGCGTCAAAACGTCGAGGGGGGCGACTCGTTCCTCCCTTACCTGACGTATTGTCCTGAGCCGCACTGTAATCCGTGAGACAGGCGAGGAGAAACACCGCACTGCATTTCACGAGAAGCGCCGCCAAATTACCCATTTCTCACAGAGATGCCGATGTGTAATTTTTTTTTTTTTTTTGTTTTGTTTCCCGTTGAGGCGGCGAGGAGGATCACCACGCGAGATCGCGCATACCCGCTTTCGTCGTTACGTTCTCGCGACGACGGACGAAATCACAACGCACATGCCGCACGACGTCCGATGACACACTGAGTGCGCAGCTTGCGGGCGCAGCTCGCGTACCCGCGCGCAAGCAAGTGACCGGCGATCGCAGCGCTTTCTCGCGACCGTTTCCGCGAGAACGTGAACACGATCGACAATTTGAAAATCTATCGACGCGCGCGATTATCGAAGCGTCGAAACGATATTTAACTATAATGAGACGCGCGCGACGCGACTTTGCGCGCGAAAACGGCACTTGTACCACAGATCGCAACAACGCGAGATCGCATCAAAGGAGTTTTTTTTCATGCAGGATCCGCAATAGCACACATAGTAAAAATGTCTTTTTTTTTTTTTTATTTTTTTTTTTTTTTTTTTTTTTTTTTATTTTCTTCTCTCTATAATCGTTTCGTATTATTAAATAGCCTTTTAATTAACCGAATATTCTTCTTAATAATTATTAACATTAAACCAGGTCACAAAAAATCGGGTACATCTACACGTCCGACTCGGAAGAAGAGAAATACGAAGGCGGAAAGTTCAAAAAAAGAAAAAAGAATAATAGCAACGGAGCGAAAGTCGAAGGAAAACAAAAAACCAAAAAAATAGCAGACTCTAAAAAGAATTTAATATAAAATAGAGATGCGAAGAGAACATCAGGAATAAAGAAACATATGTATATATATATATATATATCTAATCTGGTTTTTGTTCACGCGCGCCTTCCTGATAACGACACGATATATAAACCGTTTCTTTCACGGTGGCTGCCGTTTCTCTATCGCGCGCTCTTTTCTCTCCATCACCCTTTCATTTTTTTTTTTTTTTTCCCATCCACGCATATATATCACGACCGCGACACAATCTCTGTGTGTGTGTGTGTGTGCTTTTTACTTTACAAGATTTATATTTTATACAAATCATCACTTAGGCATTGTGATATATCTCAGGTTTTTCTTCTGATTACAATTTTTCCTCTCGCGCCTAGGCTTTTTTCTTATCGTTAAATGTGCAATTTACAAGCAAAGTATTTTTTTTTATACGCGCATCTATTTTATACAAGTCAGAAATAACAGAAGAACACTTTGCCTTAGCGGGCGCGAAATTTTCAAGAGAGAGAGAGAGAGAGAGAGAGAGAGAGAGAGAGAGAGAGAGAGAGAGAGAGAAAGAGAGACAGAGAGAGAAAGTGAAAGATAAAGAGAAAAGGAGAGAGACAAAAAGGGAGAGAGAGAAATTCTCCAAAAAACGGATTTTCTACGATTTTGGTGATCCACAGTAACAGTCCTTCTCTATTCACAAGACGGACTTATAAGTATGTGATATATAATTGTATACAACGCTAAATTACAAACTCGCTACAAAAAAAAAAAAAACCTCTCTACAAGTTTCTGTACAAGTTCTGGCTCTGTGTACGCAGAGTTTTTCCTTAGGCGACGAAAGCAATGAACTTTTTTTTTTTTTTTTTTTGCCTCGCTAATATTCCGCATCGGAATAATTATTTTTTCACCTCCTCCTCCTCTTTCTACCTTTGTGTATCACAAGTAATAATTAATATTACAGTTCTTTCTTTCTAAGATAAAATTTTTTGTTTCCCTTTCATACACAAGTAGTAGATTATTAAGCGTTTTGTGTTTACAATTCTTCCTCATCATCGTCTTCTTCCTTTATTACAACTAAGCTGTATTTTTTGGCTGTGTGTGAATCCATTCAGTTTTCTTTTTTATACAAAGATCGCTCTTTTTTTTTCGTCGCAATATCGAAGGAGCGTCGAAACTGTGTATGTGTGTGTGTGTCCTCACGAAAAGAAAAATTAGGCTTTACATACAATATATATATATATATTATATATATATATGTGTACGTTTCTATCGAAGTGTAAACGTCACATGCGTTATTCTTTATCACTATATTCTATAACAGACTTTGTATGTGTGTGTATGCGCGCGCGCGCGTGTGTGTGCTTCCTAAATAAAAATGTTTCCAGAGATAAATTTTCTTTTTACATTTGTCGCTATTCGCTATGTTGTTGTTTTTTTTTGTTTTGTTTTTAACTATGTACAAAGAATTTCATTTTACACTTAATAAATTTATCTCTTCACCGTTCGTTTCTCTAGATAATAATAATAATAATAATAATAATAATATATATATAGTTGCTATTTTTAAAAATGGTTACATCTAATTTATTATTTAATCTGTGGGAGATGCGCTGACAGCTATTTTCAATATATATATATAATTTGATGTGTGTGTGTGTAGTGTGTTTTATATATATATATGTGTATATATATAAATTTATACTCTATATATACACACATATATTTTCTATATATATATATATATTTATATCTTTCGCTACGCAAATTAATATTATGTACAGACTCTCTATATCTCTCTATAATATTAATTTTATACAATTGTGTTTTTTTTTTTCCTGATCTTTTTACTAGTTTCTCCCTGATGCAGCAAGAGAATCGCTTGTTAATGTGCTCACACGCATCATAGCAAACAGAGCTTGCCCCCTCTCTCTCACACACTTTTACAAAACTACGATGAGAACGACGTGATGATGACGATGATGACGGTATTATGTGACCAGAATATTAACATTATATTACGGAGAGACAAAAATAATATAAACTATACACATATATTGTAATCAGCAATGATTATTACACATCTCATAGAACGCGCGAATAATATATAATCAATTCAAATCAAATAACAATAAAAATTATTATACGTGCGGACAACGCGTGGAAGCAAAATCACTGGTGTTTTTACGATAATCGGGTTTAGAGCAAAGAGATATGATAAAGTGACGGTGTGAATATACGACGCCATACAAAAATGTTATATCACTGAATGCAATGAAATGTGTGTGTGTGGTCTTTGTTATATTTACATTCGGTCCGGACAATACAAAGTCTCACAAGTGTTCTCACATAACGATCACCTCAAATATTAGCAGAAAAATATTTTTTCTTACAAAATCGTTAGTTTTGTAACATGCAAGATGTCGAATTTTATTTTTTTTAAATTTACATAATAAAAATAGCAATACAAAAGAAGAAGAACGTCAATAAATGTGTACCAAAAGAGTCAATAAACCATTACACGCATCTGTTTATATACGCATTATGTAATAAACTTTACGTGGCAATGCAACTGTAAAAGAAAATAAAACGTCAATTGCAATCACAACATCGCACGGGCTACGAGTCTGTTGCGAAAAAGTCATATACACGTGCACTCTCTCATGAACAATAAATATAAAGTTTTTCTAAGCACTAAAAAAGTTTTGAAATGTATATAATAATATTACGTTAATAATATAATAATTATAATTATATATGCGTAATAATAATAATAATTATAATTATATATTATTTATAATTATAATAATGATGTATAATATAATGATAATTTCTTTATTCTTTTTTTATACATATACACACAATGCTACACCGATAGTACTTTTTACAAATTTATATAGAGAACACTTGCCTCGTCTATAATCGTATTGTGAAAGAGAAAAAAAATCAACAGAAAAAATATGCAAATTTCCTTATGTTATTTACTTGTAAAGATACACATTACGGCATTTATACACGCCTGATTTTGGTGGCCGCCCCACACTTTTCACCGATGTCAATTTCGATAACACTCGACACACACAATATGCCCTATTTTTTTTTTTGTTTTTTGTTTTTTTTTTTTTTTTTGTGTTATTTATAATTCCTGCGTACATGATGTTGTTTAAGAAAGTTTTTTTTTTTTCGTAAATCTCAGTAAAAAAGCAAACGCTTTTCCTTTTGATTATCATTTTGTTCCTCAACAGCGACTCTATTCTACTAATTCAAAATTAAAAACTTTTTTTTTTTTTTTATATATTAAGTCGAAAAGGCCACTGTTCAAGGCCACAGGCCAAGAAAAACGAAAATTCAATTATCAAGAGGAGAATCGCTTCTTCACTTTCGTTCGTCATTTCATCTATTTTGGTTCCTCCACACACTTCCTCTCACTTCTCGGAGAGACAGTTAACAGCGTTCTCATCTTTAAACATCTTGTACATTGGAAGGTAGGTTTTTTTTTCCTCGAGCATATTGATACACTACGTGTTTGTTTTTCCTGTTGTGTCTAGAAATATTAGTATAAATTGCTTTCGCATTTATACTTTCGCACTCCCAAATACATTTACACATCGAAAGACACAAATCGCAATCTCAAAACATCTCTCTCGCGTTTGCATATCGAACAAAATGCCGTTTATCATCTCGTTACGACAACAAAAAATCAACTTTTTGTTTCCCAAAGCGTTGGATTTAATTGTCTCGTATTTCAATGCAAACTACATAGTTGCTCTTTCTCTTTTTTGCGTGTTGTTTTTTCATGTGTTACATAATAACTCTGTTTTACATATGTGGCAATATGTGAAAGAAACAAAACGAAAAGACGAAAACAGATGTTTTGCTACCGCGCTTTGTCGAGATTAGAACGTACCTTACTACCTAGTAAGGCTATCTTCAGTCGTAAATGGTTGTTTCATATATATATATATTTATACTTATTAGTCTCTTATATATTATTGCCGATTATTCGGTGCATCTCTAATTAAAGCCGGATCTCAATGTGATATATTTTAATGTGAAATATACGATCTATGTCTTCACATTAGCCTACGCTCTCTCTCTCGCACAGGAGGACTCACCGGAGTTTCACGTAACTCGATGAAGGTTACACTTAGGTATGTACTGATTTGTGTCGAGGTGCCAACCTTTCGTTAGCGCGCACGGATAATGCGTAACAGCCTTGCAGCCGCGTTTCACGCAGCCGATGTTCGCGCCCGTCAGGCCGCAGGAGTTGCATATCGACTTGGCGGCGTCCCACACTGCTTCCTGCAACCCCGTTACTCGGCCACCTGTCGAGTCAAATCACCCAACGTCAAATCAATTCTGACTTTGTCAAGTTTCTTTTTTTTTTTATCGCGCGTTTAACTCACCCGCCATGTAAACTCCGGCTGCCCACACGGCGCACTGCTCATGCAGCCACACTTCCCATCGTTGCTCCTCCACGCCGTGAATCAGGGTCATGCCCGCGAACATGGCGTTCGTATTACTTTCAACGGAGTTGCGCTTCTTCTTGCCCATCTTCGCGGAGAACTGGTCGGCCAGACCGGCGTGTCTAAGACTCCTCTTGTTCTTGCCGCCCTTCTTCTGTTCCGTCATAATTTCTTGCTCGTCGGCCGATAGAATGCCGTCCTCTAATCGCTCCTTGCCGATCAAGTACGGTCCGAACAAGTCGCTCAGCACGCCGGCCGGAACCTGTTGCACACATTCGCCACATTGTTACACAGAACGTTGCTCTTGTAATCTTTAACGTCCTTTTCGCATTTTTTCGTAATATCATGAAATCGTTTGGATATGATACGAGAATCACAATCAGATAAGAACGCCGAGAGAGAAAAGTACAACAATGATACAAAGATAAAATCTGTAAAAATGAATGAATTATCATGAAGATACGAAAGATACTCTTCTCTCTACTCGGCGGCGTATCAGTTCGTCGAAGTTCGTACAACGCCCGAGCGTTAGTCGTTTAAGCCGAGTTCGAGGAAAAATACACGTACTGTATACGTTCCGGCTGCGATGTGCGGCCCGTCTAGATACGGATGCGGTCTGGACGGGTCTCCGGGTATAACGGAATGGGGTCCTTGTTTGCAGAAGACGCAAACCCAGGTTGAGTCCGTGGTATGTGCGTCATATCGCGACGACAACGTGGAACTGAAGAGACCCGCCTTGTTCACCTTGCCTGCGGATAGTCGAGAAAAATCCGGTGATAAATCGGTATTGTGCTCAGAAAACGAAACACGCGGAAATGAACTGTCGTTTACGTACCTTTGTAATCCAAATCGTTTTGATGGCTGAGCTTCTTACTTCGGCTTGTGTTCCCGTTGCCAATGCTCTTTCTCTTCTCTTTGCTTTTCTCCTCCTCCTCTTCCCGCGGCGCATTAACCACCTGAATGCTCAACGGACTGTCCCGCGGACCTTCCACGTGAACCACCGGACCGCGCGATCGGATCGAACTCGCGTTCGATCCGGAATCGTACGTCATTTCTCTGAGACCGTCGACTTTGGTATTCTTCTTCGCCTTCTTCAAAGTCTGATCTTGCTTCTTCGAGCCTTTCAACGTCCGTCTCTTCTTTGTCTCCTTCTGCGGAGAATCGCTCGTGCCGAAAATATTTTCCGACGATCTGGCGATTTTTCTTTTGCTGCTCTGCTTGCCCTTTTTGCCCTTCTTCGGCGATATCTTTGCGTCCACCGTGGAGGAAACGTCAATGGGATTGGTCTGAATGTTGTTTTGCGAATCGTTTGACGCAAGCAAAAGATTATTTTCAAGACTGTCGATTTTCGCGGCGTTGTTGCCCTGAATCTCCGCGCTCGCGAGTTCCGCTTTCGATTCCTCGCTTTTAACATTCGAGTCCGCTTCCACAATCCCGGCGAACATTTTCGCCAATTCCGTTTCCACCTCGGCGAAGGAATGTGGCGCCGCGGTCGTCGTTGTCGTCGACGTTTTCGTGTCGTTTGCGTTCTTCGGGCTTGTCACCTTCGAGAACTCGAACGACGCGTCGTCGCTTGATTTTCTCCGTACCCTCTGATTTGGCGTCGAGTTGCCGGCTGTGGTGTCCTCGCTGTTGCTTAGCCTCCTGATCGGCTGATTCTCTTCCGATTGTTCTTCCAAGTTCTCCTCTATCGTCGGCTTTTCCGATATTCTCTCATCCGCTGATTCAGCGATCTTTTCCTCCGCCTCAACTTGCTCCTCGGTCGTCGGCACGATACCGGCTGTGATACTCTCCTCCGATACCCGATCGATGATCCGCGGTTCCGAAGGTTCCGTGGGCTCCAGTTCCATATCTTCGACTTCCGTTTTTGAATCTTTGCTCAACCTCACGGGTTTCTCCAATTTTCTTTTCCTACGCTGCTTGGTATTGTCGTTCGAGTCGTCGTTGCTGAAGGCCGGTGACACGACCTCGTCCTCCCGAGTCGGCGACTTCGATTTCTGCCTCTCCGGCGACATACTCTTAACACTGGACGTGTCCTTCTCCTCCACCGGCATCACGATAACCGAGCCGATGTTCTCGGCACTCCCGAGCTTCTTATTCCCACCTTCCAGTTTCTCTAACAGAGAATCGACGCCCTTCTTGCCCCTCTTCGGCAGGTTCTTGGGCGACCTCACGCTCGTCTCCTCGTGCTTCCTCTCCCTCTCGGACGAGGATTCTCTCTTAGGGCTATCCGTGACGTCCTTCTCCTTAGACGTTAGATTAACTATAACAGGTAAGGTGGTGGTCCTTGGCACTTGCGCGATAACACTCAACGTGTCCTTAGCTTTCGCTTCGGGTTCTTTCTTATCTGCGACCACTCTCTCTATCGTCACACTAGGCGGCAAATTTATCACTTTCTGTGTAAAATTATCTACATTTATTTCCTTAATCTTATCGTGAAGATTCGCGACTCCTTTCAGATTGCTCTCAAAGTTTTTCACTGTTATCTTAGGAGTTGTGACCTCCTTCGTTGATAGCGAGACCGGCTCGCTGACGGAGTTCGGTGTCGGTACGGACGAACTGATTCCGCTGTCTGACGAGGTCTCTCCATTAAGCGGAATCGGGGGTGAGATTATGTTCCCGTTTCGACTGCCCTTGTCCACGTTCCTCGCGGTCAAGCTGATGGGAATATCCTGAGATATTCGGGAGTAATTCTCTGGAATGATGTCCGACGTGGACGAGAGATCCAACGTGCTCTGGGAGCCGGGCGAGCCTCTGTACTGGTTCTGACTCTGCCGATTTTCCACCAACAGTTGCAAGTTGAACAACGGATTGCCCGGCGTGTTCGCTTGCGTGACACTCTTTGAGGGAAGTGTAGGCGTGTGCCACGTCGGCGGTGCTTGCGTGTGCGCGAGTTGCGGGGTAAGTTGCGATGGAAGATGGGACGGTCGCGCCATGGATGGATGCGTGTAGAATCCGCTGCTTAGCGTTGCGCCGGGCAGCGCAGTTGGATGAATATTGAGAGCTGAAAATACGGTCATTGTTTGTTAAGATCACAAGAAAAGACGACGATTAAATAATGATTTCTTTTAACTAAAAACTGAAATTACCTTGGCCCTGCGCCATGGTGAGATGATTCCAGACTGTTTGCGGTGGAGGTGTGCCAACCGGTGGTCGGCTATGACCCGGATACTGCCCTGACATTTCGAAACACGCCCAATTGCCTAATGCTGAGTTGCAGGCAGCAACCAGATCAGTGTTTTCCGACTTGTGTGCTTCTTCCTCGGTGCAGCACTCCTTCTTGATGCTATTACATTTAACATTCGACTGCAAATGCGTCCAGGACGACTCTTTCGGTTTGCTGTCACTCGAAGAACGCGGCGGCAATATGTGCGTGACGTATTTATCCAAAATATGCACTCTCTCTGGCTTAAAATCGCCGTTCGTCACAGTCTTTCCGTTTACCTCGCTATCGGCATTCAGTTTACTGATGGACTTGAACAACTCTTTACCCTTGTCCGAATTACATGACAACTCCAAGTCGGAAAGTTTCAATAAACCGTAATCTACGTTCTTGTACTTTGCGTTGTAACTCTGTACGTTAGGGGAATGATCTATTTGTCTTAAAATGGCACCGTCCACTGGAAGTGTCCCTTTATCGACAACCGACGTGTACTGATATGAACCGCAGACTCGATCTCTCGTACGGTCGCGTCGCGCGCTCTCCTTCGAGTCTATCACCAAATTAAGCGGTTCATTGTTGTTCGCCACAGAGCTGTTACAATCGGGATCGCAAGTTTGCTTGTTGCATTCGATACCACTCGACGCGACTTTCGGTCTGGCGATGCCGCTACTCCGCGTGTCAGTCAAGTTCTCCGACGCGCAAGCGATATCCGTCTCGTGACGAAGGAGTTTTTTCAGGTTAGAAAAATTCTCGACCTTGTCTCTCGCGAAGGGACAGGTCTTGTCGCTAGTCACTGAGCCGATTTCGGTCACAAATTCCTTCCGACAATTATCCAGCCTATTATCCTTCCGTTCCTTCTGCACCTTCTCCGTCTCCGCGAATAATGACTCATCAACTGTACGCGGGATCAGCACGTCGGAATTGAGCACTATCCTCTCATCGTCGTGTCGTGCCGTTTCTGACAAATTTGAATGTTTATTCGGATTCCTCGATTCCGTGATAGACGTCTCTTTGTGATGCAATTCATATAAATTCTGCACGGTATTGTTGTGTGCTACCAATGCTTGCAGATCAATCCACTGCATGAAACTGTTTGGCAGCGCCCATTGTGGCGCGACATCAAATATGTGCAGCCCTGAAAACACACAAACGATTGAACCTTGTTGTTAATCCACTTACTTTCTCGAGTTATCTTATAACGTATCGCACTTAATGTGGCAAACCAATGTGAAATCAATCAACTCCGATCACTATTTTTAACTATCACTCTCTTTCCGGCCTTAATGCAAACACGAACAACGAAAAAAAACAAAACTACTACGTGACAACATAGTGATTGTATTTTACCATTGCTGGGAACGTTAGAAGAGTGATGGCAACTCACACCATACTGAAGACTCAAACTACTTTTGTCCAGTACATTTGTATCGTGCGAATAGAAATAATATCCTCCTATGTCAGGAAACTTGTCAAACTTTTCTTCCTGCGGCGTGTGTTTAGAAGCGTGCAGAGATTCTGTAATTACAACAGAAGCGACTCTCTTAATGACACGATCAGGCATTTAACTTTTGCACACACACACACACACACACACCGGCAATGTCGATTCGTACGAATAAAATGCAGCAAATATTTGCGCGCCGTCAAAATAATAATCGAGATGGAAGATTTTCATTCAATACAAAACTGCACGCACTTGTTTCAGAAAGACACAAAGGTGGTTATCTCTCCTGTTATCTCCACAGATCTTTTTTTTTCTCTCAACCAAAAAAAGCATTTATTCATACGACCCATTGACACCGCGACTGAGAAACAGCTACATCGTTCGCTGTACCATTCGTCGTCGACGTGCACACACACGTACGTACACACACACAAACACACTCTCGAACTCTGTCACGAAAAGGCAACATACTTCGCGGCACGTCCATTTTTGCGAAACTTTAACCACAGACCCCATAACGAACGTGCACGCGGAACTTTTTTTTCTTTTTTTTTTACCACATCGGAGATTCGATGGCGTTTGTTTTCAGAAGATAAATACGAAAATTGTTACGAGATGTTGTCAACACGAGCGAGGGAACGTGGAGGATATTAAAAAAAAAAAGAGAAAAACCTGGAAAAACTCGGTAAACGACCGGACTTGAGAGAGTTCGAGAGAGAGGTGAACTTCACGACGAATCGGCATCCTTTCGAAGTAGAAACGTGCCTAACGGTTCGCCGCGATGTTGCGAACGGACAATCGGTCAATTTGCTACGTCGTTATTCACGGGAGACAACAACACTCGCTTCGCGATATCTTCGCTCGGGCTTTTCGCAATCGCGCCCGGAGATCGGAGCGTCTCACGAAACTCGTGGCGTGAACCGTGCGAATTCTCTGATACGTACGCACACTGTGCGCGTACGCACACACGCACACACACACGTACCAAATCGAAGTAAGAGAATCGAAGAATGAAAGAGAGAGAAATAGAGATGTGAGAGAGAAAAAGAGAGCGAGAGATTCACACGGCGCACACGTATATACACGCGAAAGGCAAAGCACGGCGGCGAGCACGTTTTATCCCGCGCGTACTGTACTTACACCACGTACGTGCAACGCAAATACAACACACACACACACATCGACGATGCGTCGTCGCGCGAACGCCTTATGCACTACGTGCACGCGTGAGCGAGACGTGGCTGCTCCCGTTGGACAAGGGAAAAAAAGGGCGAGGACACACGGTCGCGAAGCGTGAGAAAAAACAGAGATGAAAGAGAAACGTTCAGTTTAAAAACGGAGGGAGGAGACGAATGCGCGCCGATGTTTTCGGAGGAGCCGCGTGTCATCGCCGGCGATTTCACAAGAAGCACCGCACAAACATTTCCCCGGCGCCCCGTGATAATCGGTAACGCGCGCGCACGCACACAGAGACAGACAAACACCCACGCGCAACACATATACACACACGCACACACGTACGCACTTTTTGATATTTTCAACGGAGGAGTATCAATCGTTTATGCACGCGCGAATTTTACGCACGGGACACGCAAGAATGGAACGGGACGGATGAATGTAATGCACGCGTGCACGCACGTACGCACGCACGCACAGCGTCGCGTTGCCACCGGCGGCAGCAGCGGTGGCGACAGCAGCGGGTGGACGAACAGCACCGTACGCACGACACACACGGGGACACGCACGCTCGTATCGACACGTCGTTGCACGGATCCGGTACGGCACACGCACACGGTGCACACACGATGGTGCATGCGATCGCGCACTCCTCTTTTCAGCGACGGCGAAAGAGGAGCGGCAACGACTCGTCGCAAAGACGACGACGACGACGACGCAAAGAACGCGCGCGACTCGCCCCGCGTGAGAACGAAACGCGTGCACACGCGCGATTTCACTTGAGAGTCTTGAGTCTTCCCGGATCGGCAGCGACGTGCCTCGCGCTGTTTAGGTGGCATCGACGACGACGGCGACGACCAGAGAGAGAGAGAGAGAGAGATGCGCGTGTGCGTGTATGTGTGTATACGCGATTGTCGTCTTCGCTCGGCCAAACCTCGTCGGACACCGCGCCCGCACACACGCGATCGCAAAAGCGGCGTATCTCGCGCGCACCTACCGCAACGAGGTGGCCCTTCCACCGTGGGTACGGTCGAAATTTTACGATTTACGACCCAAAAATCCTCGGGGGGCACCAACCAAAAGCAGAGTCTCAACAATGGTGGCCGTCTACATCGCGAGCTCGCCGCGTGTCGGATCGACATCTAGCGGTGGCGGCGCGAATCGCTTCTCCGTTTTTCGGCGGAGCCGACGACGCGACGTGGTGCAACGTGAGCGGGGGAGCGAGCGCTCGCGGGGAAGATTCTCCCGATCCTCCCGCGGACGTTCTCTCTTCGACGTTCTCGTATTCCGTGAAAAATTATTATTTTCTCACACAAAACAGTTTCTCTCTCTCTCCCCCTCGAATTGCACTCGGAAATTTCTCTCTGAATTTTTTTTTTTTTTCGTGCAAGGGTGTTCCTCCCTTTGTTTAAAAATTTTTTAAAACGCTCCTCAACGTATTTCCCAACGACTAGAGCGAGAAAACACGACTCGCCGCGCGATTCCGTTCCATTCCGGAGCTTTCTCTTTAATATTCATCAAACCGCAACAAAATTGCAGCGGGTTCTCGCGGTCCGTCGATACCTAATCGAGCGCGACGTCGAAGGTCGCTCCCTCGGCGATCTCGGTGCTATTTCGAAATTGCTGCTCGGAAATATATACACGCACATGCAGAGAAGAGGAGATGTAACGCGGGAAAAGGAGCGCAAAACGGGGAAACATGGACGCGCACGTGTGTGCGACACAACTGGTGTCGCCCCGTATTTTCTCGAACGTTCTCCCCCCCGAGACGCGAAACGAACGCGATGTCCGCTGTCTCTTCTCCAATATTTTTCGCACGGACGTCGATTCAACCGCAATGTGCTACGTGTCAAGTTTTACACGCGCCAACGTCGCGAACACGTCCCGCATTACCGCAGTTGGACACAATTCGAGGGATCGCTCACCGTTCCCGGTCTTCACGCGACGAGCCTCGTCTCAGGTCTCTTACGGTGGGAAATTCGCGGGAACGCCTACGCCGAACGGTGCTACGCGATTGGACACGTGCGGTCTGACAGGAACTCGGGAGGTTTTCTCTTTACCTTTGTACCTGCCGTGATGCTGGATCGCTTCTTCATTCGCATTTTCGTCGAGCATCCTAGTGTGCGTCGCCTAGTCCCCGTGCACCCGACGTAAACAAAACATTATTGTGTGACGCAGCCCGCCACCGACCGAGAAAGTGTGCGTAATGCGTATCGGTGTGGCCACGGGACAGGGTCGAGGGCGTGCGGGCGCACCTAGTCCGCCATGTTTTCCGCCCCGCGAGCGGTAATTGCGAGCAAAACAACGCACTCGCCTTTAAAATTGCAATTTGAAAATCACGCAAAATCGCGCCTCAAATTAATTAGCGCACAATTTTCTGATCGATGATTCAGAGATCGATCATTGGTGTGAATCCTCAAGCTCCATCGGTCGCATCGAATCCAACATGGCGATTTAAAAACGCGACTCTGCGACGCTCGCCACCCTAGACGCGCGCGTCGCGACTGCGCAACGATGCCGCGCAACATGGCGCTCGCCTCTGTCGTCTGCTAGGTTTGACAGTTGCTCGGTTCGCGAACTGGCGATCTCATTTCTCGCTCGGTTGTCGCGCGTGTTATTTGCCGAGCGCGCGCAACATTCTTCCCGTCGTCCACGGAAAAAAACGCAAACCCGTTTTCTTCGCGAGAGAATTTTCCCCCGCGCCGTCGGGAGGGAACTCGACTCCGGGGGATCTTGTCGTCTGCTGCGAAGCGTGACGGCCTGAGCGAATCGCGTGCACGCACGGCATATGCGGGTGATGCGGGTCGCGAGAGATTGACACGATAAAAAAACAAAAAAAAAAAAAATGTAACGAACAACCGGCGCAACTCGAGCGCGATGTGTTTGACGCGCATCGTCGCCGCCGCCACCGTCGCCGTCGTCGTCGTCGTCGTCGTCGTTGTTGCGGGAATGGAGGCTGAAGTGCGGGTGTTGGTTCCGTTCCGGGCTCGTTCGATCGAATAGAAACGGTTTGTTGTCGGTTTGATCTCGGAAGGGTGCGAATGACGTGTCCGCGGTCGACGAGCCGAGACCCCTTCGAGTATAAGGTAACACGAGTAACAGGGTGGCTTTGTTCCGATATTGCGTGTTGTTCAGAGATGCGTAACACGCGATGTTACGATTCTTGTTTTTCGATCGCGGTCGGTCGGGCCGAAATGTTGAATGAGAGACGCGGTAACTATGTCACGAACTTGGTCGAGTAGATTCGTTTGCGCGTCTGCCATGGAAACGCATCGGGGATCGCTCCGACGGGATTCGGATGGACGCGTCGATCCTAATTGTTTCGCAGCAGCTTAAAATACTTTCGACTTCGGTGTATCTCCGTACACTTCAAACTAGATACTAATTTATTAAAAACGCGACGTTTCTTTTTAAGTTGAAACGACAGATCGCGAGAATGCAGCGAACCTGACACCAAAGCGTAATTGTTAGTAGTACAAAGATACATTGCAGCAGATTACATTGCGACTGTGTGTTTGTGTGTGTGCGTGAGTATGCAATTCCGCAGAATTTAGATGTTAATCTACACGAGACGGTGTGCGCAAACAAAAAAACACGTAGGTAGCGAGAAATGAGATATTTTTTAAATATCGACGTTGAAGAGACACGCGAGACACCTCGGATGTCGCGTAGACGTGCTTCAATCTTATTACAATATTGCGACGAGATAGCGTAATTTATTTTTATTCGTTCAAGGTGTTTTTCTCGATGATTCAAACGACGAGATAGTAAAAAAATTTTTCCATTTCGATGTGACACACCACACTGACTAAAAGTAAGTTGCAACAATCATCAGTAACATCTCATGTGCGAGTAACAGAGAAAAAGAGAGAGAGAGAGAGAAAGAAAGAATCCACCGCAGATTACTGATCTCAATGCGTCAGCTGTGACGTGTATTATGGAGCAGAGCGAGGGCGGCGAGATCTCCAAGGTAGACCCCGCGAAATCCAAGCAGAAGAAATCGAAGCAAAAGAAGTGTCTCTGCCACATGCTGAGGAATCACAAGAAGACCAAAGTCGGCTGTCTGGAACCGTCGTACAAGGACGACGTTCAGCCGAACAGAAACTCCAAGTTGGAGAACTCGCAGCACGAGTCGCAAACCAGCACGAAACTGTCCCTGTGCTGCGCCATGACCGAACGCAGGACGCCGACCCAGAGCTTGACCGTCAGTAGATTCTCCCCGACGACGTTGAGCCGCGCCTCGGTCAAATCCGAGGTCGCGTCCGTCAACGGGGATTGTCAGACCGACGCGGTGGTCGAGAAGGATGATGATGTTTATTTAGCGAGCGGCCAGGCGGCCCAAGAGACCGTAATCAAAAGGAGTAACGTAGCGTTGGCGAAAGAACGTCCCAGTACTTACATAGAAGGTAAGCTTGAATCCAGGATTTTAACGACAGGGATTTGAGAGACACAAACACAAGTAGAGAAGTTCTCGCACACACCAACAAGCACACATTCTGTTCTGATTGCGATTACTTTCTAAATGTTCTTTTTTTTCTTTCAAATAAACAAAAAAACGATAATCGAAAGACGCGCCGATTGGGAAGCAAAACAACGTTGCGCCGCCGATCGAGCGACGATAAAAACCGAGCGACGATAAACAAGCAAAAAGTATTTACTTACGAGACGGCAGGCTGTTGTAGGATTGGTTCTTGCATTTTGATAAAAAGAAAAACAAAAAGAGTTTCAGGAAAATTTCTTCGTCCCGCGAACTCGACACCACTCCCCCGTTTTTAGAAAGTTTTTAATTACCTCACATCTAATCTCGCGACCGAGCGTCACTTCTGTTTCATATGTCTTTTTATGTGTATTGTGTAATGCGGTCTGAATGATGATCGGATGACCTTGCGCGTGTCCCCTCCATCATGTGTGGTTACGTTCTAAAGCGGTACGTACAACACAGTGCCATATTATACTTCCAGTGTGTATCGATGTAAAGCCGCGATTGTACTGCAGACGTGGATCTAGAGCCCAGTTGTAATCTTATCGCTGACGCACATGTGTTCACTCCTTTGCCGGATCGTTGAGAATTAATAAAAAAAAAAAAAAAAAAATCGAGCGAATTCCGAATCGAAATGTCAAGTCCGACAAAAAAGAGGAGAAAAAGTTCCTTTCTCAAATCGTTGCGACGCGCTTTCAAGAGAAAGGTTGGCGAGACGAAACAGACGGAACTCCGTAAACAGGAGGAGTCGGTTAACAGGTCGACCGATAACCCGGGAAGTGTGTCTCATTCGTCTTCGCGAAAATCCAATCCGAGAACGTTGGTTGAGGGACGCGAAACTTCTGTTCTTGAGGAGACTAGTTCGTTGGTCGGGATGGAACGTAACGATCGGAATTTGTCAGGTGTGCGGGGGAGTAGCGACCACGTAGCCGCCGTAAAGAACGAGAATTCCGAACGTAACGTTGCGGAAGATCGTGAGAAGGTAGAACAGCGTCCGAGGGACACTGGCGAGGGGAGTTCCGCGTTAGGATCGGACAGACACTTGAATACAAAAATCGCCTTCATGCGACAGATCAATGACGACGTTGCGTCGATATCGGGAGACGACAAGCGGCGCGATAACGACGACGCGAAAGGTTCGAATTCCGATTCCAAAAGCGCGTTACAATCGCGATCGACAACGACCACCGTCGTTTCTGATAACGCCGCGTTGAGAGACACGAGAAAACTTATAATAAAAGAAATGAAAGCGATTTCCCAAGAGAGTAGTGAAGATAGTGACTTCTCTGCAGACTCGACGGAAGACTCGTTCGACTCATCTTCAATCGAAGAGGAAGACGAGAGCAAACGTCTGATCGAGTCTGAGAAAGCGCAGAAATACTTAAAGGATGAGTATTTTACGAAGGGAAAGTATATCACTTATTTCTTCCTGGAAATGGAACGGCAGAGTTACAATCCCACTGACGTTTACAGTATGGTTCAGTATTGCGATTCTGAAAAGCCCGGGAACAAAGGTACAAAAAACGAGATTCACACGAACTTTCTCTATATATATGCTCTGCTTTAAATTTTTTGGATTCTTATTTGTTTTCGCATTTTATTTTTTCGCATTTTGTTCTTGCGCGAGGGGGAAACACACACACATATGTGTTGGATTCCTCCGGTCCAGAGTATCGGCATTGTAAAATAGCCTACCTTTGCGATATAATACACGTGTCTTCTTCCTGTATATATGTTATATAGTCGTATCGATTTTTTTTTTTTTTTTTTTTTACATCTAGATTAGATTAGATATTAAATGTGAAAAAAGTTGGGATGTACAGTGCCGAGATTGTTTGCGCGATGCAGCTACACGAGATATTGTTTGCTCGTTTTTTTCCGAGTGAATCAAGACACTCTGTGTGTAACGTACGTGTTCATCAATCGAGTGACTTTTTTCGCATACTAAAACACTTTGTGTATTATACACGGTTTTTTTGTTTCTGTTTTATACACACTCACGTGAACTAGAGCAATTTCGCTTGGAAACCCACCGCGCGCAGCTCAGCGCAACGAAGTTGAATCAAATTTAAATAGCCTTGATGTGTGTGTCGATTAAAATACGCGAATCATTTCGCGGAGATTTTTAAGTACTCGAAAGCCTCTCTTATACTCTCCTTCCCGAGCTGAGCTTTAACGTAATTAAATGTTACGAATATCCGCACGCTAGTGCCAAGAACTGCAATAGGCGGCAATTTAAGCAATTTGGTTTCATTACAGCAGAAATGCCGTAATGCCGTTATGAATCTGATTTCTAGGCACGAAGTACATTTGTTCGATCAGTACATACGTACATATATATGTATATCATATGTATATGTACGTGTACGTGTTCTTTGCTTTTGAGATAATGTGAATGGTTTTTTTTTTCTTTTTTTTTTCTTTTTTTTTTTTTTTGCGCAACGTACGATGCACAATTTGTCTTTCGAAAAAAAAGAACAGAAACTAGCGCAGGTTCGAACTGTTTCAGGGGAAAACTCCTCTTCCGGATCACTGTC
The DNA here is from genome assembly GCA_014825455.1 of Pseudomyrmex pallidus. Classification (NCBI taxonomy): domain Eukaryota; kingdom Metazoa; phylum Arthropoda; class Insecta; order Hymenoptera; family Formicidae; genus Pseudomyrmex; species Pseudomyrmex pallidus. Next base: position 8,411 of record QVNV01024702.1, on the reverse strand, counting down.
GCCGAGCATTTCCGAACAACTGCGTCGCAGATTGCTCCATAGACGATCCGCCGATAATTTGTTTGTGAACTCACCCACAAACTCCATGAGACATTCTAGTCCGGATTCGATTAAAAGCGCGCCGATACAGCACAAGCCACGTTCGACGTCGCACGATGCCTTGTCCAAAAAGAAAGATCGTTACTTCTGTCACACGACGGGAGCGTCTATGGACAGTTTGGCGAAGCAATCCCTACTTGCCGCGCAAGTACTTAACTTGATACCTACTCAGAAAGCACGTGAAAGGTAATGTATACGTGTGATTTTTTTTTAGAAAAATTATTTCTTTAAAGACGATATTACCCCTCGGACTGTTCTTATTTATTTATTTATTTATTTATTTATTAAATAAAATTCGACGTTTCAGGAATTTTCTTCACGGAAGAATCGCCGCCAATTCCTTGCTCGGACCAGTTGAGCTCGAGAAGGTGCTGCCGAATCGGGAGTTGAAGATCTTCATCGGCACCTGGAACATGAACGGTCAGACACCGCCGAAGGAATTGAACGACTTTATGCTGCCGTCCGACATCGAGACAGTTCCCGATCTGCTGGCGATAGGCACGCAAGAATCGTGTTCCGAGAGAAACGAGTGGGAAGCGGCTTTGCAGGAGACTCTCGGCCCTTCGCACGTGCTCCTCACCAGCAGCAATCTCGGCACGCTTCATCTCGCCATATTCCTTCGACGCGATCTCATCTGGTTTTGCTCCGTCCCGGAGGAGGACAGTTTCTCGACGAGAACCGGCACGGCGTTCAGAACGAAGGGCGCGGTCGCGATAGCTCTCATGATATTTGGCACGAGCTTCCTCTTCGTCACCGCTCATTTGACCGCGCATCAAGATAAGGTGAAGGAGCGCGTCAACGACATCAAGAGGATCGTTCGAAATCTCGATCTTCCCAAGGAGTTGCCCACGAGGCACAAGAGCAAAGGTATCGCACGTTCCAAGTTCCCGACATTCTCGATGAAATTCTCGCGTAACAAATTATGTTTTTGTGTTTTTTCTTTTTTCAGACGTGACGCAAAACTTTGATTGCGTATTTTGGTGCGGTGATCTCAACTTCCGCTTGGCACAACCGAGAGAGGAAGTCATTCAGTGGATAACGAATACGTGTTTCCCGCAAGAGTCGCCCATAAACCTGCACGCGGATCAGCTGAGAAGCACCTTGAACGAGGGCGCGGTGCTGCGCGGTTTCGAGGAGGCCCCGATCACCTTCCCGCCCACGTACAAGTACGATCCGGGCACGCAGAACTTCGACTCCAGCAGCAAGCAACGTACTCCGGCTTACACCGACAGAATACTCTTCAAGGGAAAGGGCCACACCAGAGGCTACATCAGACGCTTCAGTCACGAGAACGCCAACTCGTCCAAGGACGGAGCCATTGAATGGCTGGTGTACGATTCCGTTCCCAGTATCTGCACCTCGGATCACAAGCCGGTCTGGGGGGTTTTTAAAACCACGCTGAGGCCGGGTATCGACACGTACGTGTCTATCACTTATCGACGTTTCGAGCGACGAAGCCCGTATAGCTCGCACAAATCTACATATACGTATATGCGCGCCGTTAACGTATAGCGTATAACAATCTATGACACGCGCTGTTATTTTATTTTTAGAATTCCGCTTGGCGCTGGACTTTTCAATCGCGAGGTGTACCTGGAGGGTATTAGAAGACGCGCGGCCGCAATGGACGACTCTCTCGGAACTTCAAAAGTTTGCTCGCTTCAGTAGAGAAAAGTTCGCGGGACACGCGTTAACACGGTCAGCAATGTATGTATCTCGTATAAAAAGATGTATTCGCTGTTTTTTAATAACGAGAGAACGATTATTTCGCATCGTTCGTCCGCTCTACATGTTCTCTCACGGCGGATGCCGCAGAATTTCTTTTTTTGTACGTATTTACGTATTTCGCCAAGTCTGTCCATTTTTTATAGCGGTGATGGGAAACACATTTTTCTAGCGAGATTTGTACGATAGTTTTACTATTGCTAAAAAAGAAAAATACCGTTCAAGGTCTCTAGTCAACAGTAGAATATTAAATCGCTTGTTTAGTGATTTAGATAACGAGAATGACTAGTTTATAAATTTTATCGTGTTGTGTTGTTTCTTTCTCTCTCTCTAACCTGTGCCACATTATGAGTCAAGAAAAATATATTTCTATGTGGCACTTTCGACGTTGCCAAAAGATTACAAGATTACGTTATTCTTTGTAATATTTGAGAAGTTTTCTTTAGACATACATTGTGTTATCTATATTACAATATTTGAATACGCAACACACATGACTAATATTTTAAAATTTATTCAAGACAAACAGATAATGAACATTAGGAAAAAGAAGATAACGCAAAAGTTTTCTTTCACACACAATTATGTGAATATATATATATCACAAGATAAGGTGTGTTAATTTATACTTATAAGTTAGATAATTTTTCGTTAAAAATTAAAGAATTGTTTTCTGTTTTTTTTTTTTTGTTTTAAAAAGATATTTATTTGTATTTTATTTTGAACTGGGATTCAGAAAATTGTAGAGACCAAATATTGCTGGGCCAATACATCACACTAGTCGCTAAGATTTAGGGTGGGATAAGATTTGTTGTTGATTAATTGTTCGTGTTTTGTTTATTGGGACCACCCAGTATACATTATTGAAGATTTACAAAAGCATAGAATATCTTTTCTTTAGTATTACTTAGTATTTTTCTTAGTGACATACAATTTGTAATTACGTCAGCAAATTACGTCACTAACTAGTATTATGTTATCTCTTACCTGACTTACACTGGTCTACTTCTCAAAGAGTGATAACGCCTTGAAAATAATATGTTCTACTTCTCTGCTACACTGCTAGAAACAACAATATTTATTAATAGAAGATTATTATATATACACGGCTAATTAACAAAACCCCGTAAACCCCAATACTGTTACACAATAACCGTGCACAAATGAGAGAGATTTCTATTTGTTCCAGTACACTAGATATATCTAATAATAATATATTTGCTCTGTTCGCAACAACAAACTAATTGAAAAGATATAGTTGCCTACGTGTGTGAAATGTGATATATTCTGTGTAAATAGTCAAAAATTTATCTTTAATTTATATTTTTATTTATACAAATTACATTATTTGTTGAAACAATTAGAGTTTTTACGGACAATATATTTCAATTCAATTCGAATTGTAAGTTTGTGTTGTATAGCGAAATTAGTTTCTTTTTTTCGTTAATTTCCTCAAGTTGTTTTAATTCTTGTCTTCGAAAAGATAGCAAACATAACACAGTATGTGTTTAAAGAAAAAATATATGTATTAAAAAATATAAATATTATGTATATAACTATTCAAGAAAGAAAAGAGAAGCACAGTAAAATTATTGCTCGATAAAAGAAATACATAGACTACTAATACAAAAAAAAAGTAAACATAATATGTTGCAAAGTGAGAAAACTTAAGCTCCCCATAACAGTATTTGGAGTGCGGCGTCTGATACGCTTAAAGAGTTCCACTGAGTATATTACAGAACTAATAAATGTTTAATAGAAAAGAAAGTGCTTAAATTACTATATACTACAACATAAAGTATTAAAACAAAAAGAAAAAAAACAGAAAAAAAGACAAATACTTGTATAATGTGCGTGTATCACATGTTAGACGATAAGCGAAATATTGAAAAGTATTTTAAGAAGGATGTGATTCAAATTTTACTACTTAAACTATTAGTGTATACGTGTATTCTATTATTCCATTAAATATTGGAAGATGCGAGATATATATATATAGTATATACATGTTTCCGGGAGACACACTGCCGCTCCCCGGAGGACAAACGATCAAAGAATTGAAATCTTGAAATCTGTGAAAAAAAAAAAAAACAAACAAAAAAATGTTTCTATACATGTGTCTCGACTGTGACGTTTCACGTTATGCGCATCGAGTGAATACTTTTAGTGACTTGTGATATAACAACTTCTTCTTTGTAATCATACAGACAGGTTGCCAATTGAGGTGCCTAAAAAAAAAAAAACATCTTTTTGCATACTAATTCTGAGTCTTCTACACGGAAGCGACGACTATGTATAAAAAAAAATTGTTAAGATCTTTGGGTCTACTATGAGCAGGTTGCCTTAAACCATGCCTTATCTAAATTGTTACCTATGTAAATTATGTGCTTGATCTGTGTGTGCTTGCAAAAGTCTTAATTACAATTAAGATATTGGTGCTCGATTGAGATCTCTCCACCTCCCCAACTAGAAGTAACGAAACAAGCGGCACGATAACTCGATTACGTTGCTGATTATATATATTTCCGTTAATTAATATATGCCTTTTTTACTCGTGAACCGATTCGCAATGCAATTTTTTATTGCACTGTGTTTCGGCGCGGGTGTTTCTTCAATTTAATTGCGCTCGTTAAGTGAAGAATTATTTAAACTTGTATGCATATATATGATTAATTGTGTGCAATTCTTGCATCTGAGTAACACCACACTCGCACTGTCTTGAAGAAAAAAAAAAACTCTTGTTGTATCTGTGATACGATTTTCAAATCGCACATACTTATGCAACTCTCTCTTAAGTCGAAAGCACAAAGCACAACTGTTTTTTTTTTATGCGATTAAAAAAAAAACAGACATAAAAGAAAATTAAATTTTTATTGTGTACCTACCGAACAAAGTTCCATGTACTCGATTGTTTACGTGTACTCGATTCATGTACGTTCAACCATGTGCTTGTATGTTTAAATAAAGAGTTAAACGTCGCTGGAACGTTTAAATCCGCCTGATTGTCGCGACGACGATTCGTCTTTCGGGTTTATTATCGAGCAAAGTGCGTCTTCGTACCTTCCATCATTTTTCCCGCTCCGTTCCTCTGCGACTGCCGCGTTCCGAAACTCAACTGCCAACATCGAAGATCAATTCGCGCGCGCTGTGTTTTCAGCACTGGCGGTTTTCGGAACGCGGTCCTCCCCTCCCCTACCAGCGTAGATTCATTCGCCATCTATAAACCGATCCGTCGTGCATTTTTTCTACGGACGGGGGATTGTCTATGTGGATCGGTTAGTCCGTGGAGTTTGCGAGCGCGACAACACATCTCAACTGTGCGCCGCTGCTGCACTTGCCGCCATTTTGTTTATTTTCGCGTGATCCGCGAGCAACGATCGCGGTATACGGGATCGGCCAGCGGGAATTTCCTGTGCTGTCGAAGCACAGCGTCCAGCCTGGGCTTGAAGGAAAGAGAGAGAGAGGACATAGACAGACGGAGGAGGAGAGAGGAACGAGAGGAGAAGAATCAAGAAGAGTCCACTACGAGGGTACAGGTGGGTTTACACATATACGCGAAACCGGAAGTTGTGCGCGGGTGAGTCGATCGAGAGTGTCGGTGAAACGCGATCGAGATTTTCGTGGCGGCGACGACAAGATTTCGCGCGCGCGAGATTAGCCTGGAACGAGGGATAAGAGACTGTGTGTGTTAGAGAGCGGGAGGTAACCAAGAATCGGGCGTCCGCCGTATACGCAGATACGGGCAAAGAGGGACGACCCGTCGTCGGCGTGGTCGACGGTGATCCGCGCCGGTAAAAACGCGCATCTCGGAAGAGAGAAAAGCGCATTTTCCGCGAGGATCGGCGGTAAAGGAGCGGGAGGGGGAAGGAAGAAAGAGGAGAGCAGGTCGGTGTGCGCGCCAGGCGCCGGAACGATAGGCGAGAGACACGACGAGACTATCGTCGCTGGTCGCTGCCGTCGCCGTCGCCACTAACACCATCACTGTCAATCCACCACTGCTGCTCGGTTAGTGGTAGAACAGCGCACCATCACAAACATCGGTCACAAACATTGCCACGGAACATCGCCGTCGTCGTCGCTACTTGCCCCGTCGTCGCGAAGGATAGTCGCAGCGCAGCGATTCGTGGCGACGCTCCGTGAAACGTGAAGGAGCGCACCTCGTACCTCAGATTCGTGCAACACAAGGGTGGAATATATGCTGTGGGCGTCCCCCGTGCGAGTGGGGGCACTTGATGGCCGCAGAAATTGGGCGAACTGCGAGCAAACATCTATCGTCGGAGTGCGGTAAATGCGGTAAAGCGACGTCGCTGTCGAGTCCCGGTAGCGACGTGGATTTCGATAGCGGCCGTGGGGTGGAAACGGTGGATCAGCAGCAGCAGCAGCAGCAATCGCCACATCCGCAGAGGCAATATCCGCAAAAGAAGTGGGCCTGCGACCTGACCACGCAGCGTAGAAAAGCACTCCCTAAGACGACGACAACGACGACAACAACAACAACAATAACAACAACTACTACAACTGCTACTCCTGTTACTACGACTCCGCCTAATAACAGGAATCGAGTCGCGACCGCGTTAACAACCGGTAACAATCAACAGCAGCAGCAGCAGCAGCAGCAGACCATCAACATCGGCTTCGCGATGAACCACGTCAACGATCAGGAAAACCTCAAGCAACTCAGCCTCGCGCCAGTTCAGGTTAACGAGGTCGAGGAAATGGATACTCAAGAGGGTGAGTGCACCTTCTCAATATATATCTCGGTTCTCTCTCTCTCTCTTCCCCTCTCCCCCTCAATCTCTCTCTCGCACGCACACTTCCTCTCTATATATACATATATATCTCTCTTTCTCTCTCATTCTAAAATCTATCCAGCCGTCTCATTTTGTCTCGTTCCGCCACTACACAAACGTGAGCGCTTTCGACGAGGGAAGAGAGGTCTCTCTCTCTGTCTCTTTCTCTCTCTCTCTCTCTCTCTCTTTCTCCTCTCTTTGTCGCGCACGTTTGCTTGTCTTCCGACGAATTTTCTTTCTTCTTTTCCGACCGATAGGCTTAGGCTTCTCGAAAGGTCTTTATTTAGAGAAGGAATTCTCGGGTGCGAGAAGAACTTCGCGCGCGTACAACGCGGTTAGGAACGCGACGACGGAACAATCCGATTTTGCGATGCGTGTGTTCTCCTCGCACGTTGCATCTAGCACGTCGCACGATAATAATAGCTAAGGATTCGCAAGAGTCGGTTTTCCATTTTTGATCGGCGCGCGGAGGAAAATTTTCTCGGAGAAATTTTATGAGTTTTTTTTTTTTTTTTTACGACGTACATCTCGCAGTCCCTTCCGGGAAAACAAAGATTTCCGACTATATCGACCTTGAGGGGCGACGACGTGAGCAGCTCGTTGTAAATAAATTAGGAGAAACAGATATTATATTATTTATCGATATATATAGACCGTGACTGATCTCTCTTTCTCTCTCTCTCACACCTATAAATAAGAGAAAACTTGCGTAATTTTGATAAATAATTCCCACGTCCAACCGCCTATCCGTCCGACTTGTGTGCGTTAAGTACGGGAGTTTCTCCGTCTCTCGACGGGAGTTAGTCACGTGGCCGTATTATTAGTTTTTATTGCATTCGAACGCTCTCATTACCACGCCACACGTTCGGAAATCACTCCCCGTACGTCACATTATGAGAAGTAACAATCCTATCGTGACAGATATGAGTACGTCTGATTGTGAAGATACAGGTAGTGTATTACGTCATGAAAAAAAAAAAAAAAAAAAAAAATCATTCAACTATATCTGTTGACTAGTCGCGATCCGCGTCGGTTTTTCTCATGTACAAGTTTTCGTCACATCGTCGACAAACTGACGGTTTCTGCGGACAATTTGTGTGTTTGTTCTTTTGTCGGAAGCACAAATCAATTAAATGCGTTTGATGTAAAATTGCGCGAAGTGCGCGCGAGTGTATTAACCTATAACAACACACAACTCTTCTACACATCAGAGATCTTCATTTGATGCGATTTGTTGGTTTCGTCTTTTTTTTCTATCAATTGCGCACTGTGATTACATGTCGAATAATTCTACATGAAGTATTCTATTTATTGTAATCTTTATTTTCTGATAAAACAAATCTTTCAGAATTGCCATGCGCGTTTAGGTAAACTCACAAATACTTTGTATCTCTCTCTATCTCTCTATCTATCTCTCTCTCTCTCGTCCCAGCGTTAATTTGTGCAGAAATGTGACGTTTGCTTTTTCTTCTCAATTTACGCATTGTCATTTTGCGCCATAACACACATGCGTGTTTAAAAATTGGTTGATTTGATTAGAAGTGCGAGCACACACATTGTTCGTGATGTTTTGACATTTAAAGGTTAACATATGTCTGTGTGTTGTTTGGAAAACTTCTTCCCGCTTTCCTACGTATCTGTTGAATTTTTAATATTTGGTGGATTTTAATATGATGAGAGGAAAAAAAGTAAATGTGACTTTTGTAGAAACCCCAAATGATGGTGGAGGAGACGGAACTGACAACCGTCCTATAAATGGTGAACCAGAATTAGCGTGTATAGTACAGGATCAAGAAA
>QVNV01024674.1:0-16076 GCA_014825455.1 Pseudomyrmex pallidus | reverse complement strand
ATCACACACACACACACACACACACACACACACACACACACACACACACACACACACAAAATTTCAAAATGTAAAACAAAAATTAAAAACTTGAGACGGAAAATGTCTGTTATGTTTCGCGAAACTTTTATAAAACGCACTTTGAAATAGCTTACCTCGGAAATTATCGTTGAATGAAAAACTAGGTAGATTAAAACTTGCGCACTGTGTGCGCGCGCACGCTCTCGTGAAAAAATATACTCGCTTGTGTGTCAAATTACTGTGTTCTCCGCACTGCATGAAAAATGATATGAATGTTCGTTGCGTCAAAAAAATAATTTTTATTTACTTCTTAATATTCTCGCTCGCAATCCGCTAGAGAAAATTCCTCGCGCTCGAGTTTTCGGGCGCGCTCGCTGCGCGGAGACGATCTTCGTTCTTTTTTTTTCTTTTTTTTCGTACGATTGACAAGCAACAATTTTGCGTGTGAGCAGACGTCGCGAACGAAAGTTCCAATCTCGAATTTCGAGATAACGACGCTTGTATTTCCCCGGGGAACACCTTCGGCGCGCCGGCAATCTCTCGCCCGATCGAGAAAGAGAGACACACCGGCTACGGTCGCGTCCCGTCGCGACGCGTTTCTTCAGCAAATCGAGGAAATTCTTGGACGATATATCGAGAACGGCCAGCAGTTGTACAACTCGGTGTGAAAAGTGCCATGATTCGAACTTCGTTTTTTTACACGTCGTCGATCTACGGATCTTGAAATCGCACAGAAGGAAAAGCGATCGTCGGAGATGAAGTCGGACGCGACGGTTTCGCTTCCGAGAATAAAGACGTTTGTGTACACGAAGAGCGATGCGAGTTTGAAAGAGAGATCTGTTTTTTTTTTGGTTTTGTTTTTTGCAAAAAAGAAATACGAGATACACCGTTGCCGACTGTAACAGTTTCATATTGCGCATTTTTTTTAACGGGCTATCAATTTTCGCTATCCAAAAATAACGCAAAAAATTCGATACTCGCGTCAAAAAGTTGCAACTTGCGTTATCATTGTGAGGGGTTATACAACACGAAAAGCTTTTGGGCAATAAATATCGAGATTAATGAGTCTCTCTCTCTCTTTCGTCTGCGTTGCAATAACAATCGCTTTTCCGATAATTAATCTTCTCAATTAGCGTCACATTATTGCGATGATACTGACGTTATTCCACCGCGCTGCGGCGAAAGTTGTAAAAATTCAGTGTCGTTTCGCGTGATTGTTACAATTCGTACGGGGAATGTGAGGGACTAAATGAGAAAGACGCGCGAGAGACAGAAAGACATTCGCTGTCGCCGGCGTGAAAATAATATCGACGGCCGACGAGAAGAGCAACCCCAGGAGGGAAGGCGCGCGGGTAGATTGTGTGTGTGTGTGTGTGTGAAAACGGAGGTGATTCGAGGGACGAGGGACGCGACGGGGGACGCGGGTTTTGAGAGGATCAGAAGCTAAGTGAAATTGAAGTTCAGCTCGTTGATGAAAACTGAGCTTGCGCGGGATACGAGACGGAAACCAGCTTCCGGAAACTCGCTTCCTTGAGCAATAGCTTCGTTCCTTTTTAATCTTTGTGAATGTGCGACAGAAAAGGGGGAGGTTACAGCGACCCGAAAAGAGAGAGAGCGAGCGGGATGGGCAATTCGCAATTGCCGTTCTCATGTGAACGTCCTCATGTGAACGAGCTTCTGCACGGACGGGTGTGGTTAATCCTATCACAGTGCCGCGCTGTTATACGACAGCGAAGTATCCGGCAAATAAATTGCCGCGACCGGTCATGAGGGACGGAAAGAGGGAGCGAAAGGAAGAGAGAGTTCTTTATTGAGCGAGATGATTTACGACCGCGCGCTCGCGCGCGCGCGCTTTTCCTCTCGCGGAAAATCTCTGATCCGAAAAAAAGTGGAACGAATCGAGCGAATAAAGTATTCGACGCGAGAGAGCTCACGTCGGCCCGAAACTGCTAGTTAATGTATCGGGAGGTAGACTGATGGATGATAAATATCGCGCGAGCCAAGATTTGGGTCTGGCAGCTCCGAGGAAATCTCCCGGTCCATTTCTTTTCTCTTTTTTTTTTTGGTTTTTGTTTCCGATCGCGCTATCTCGATTGATTGCGGTGTCAATATACGCATCTGTGGTTGTTTGTGGAAAATTTTTTCAGTCAAAATATTGCGTTTAATTTGGCCGTTCGAGGAAGACGGATATGTCGAAGACATGTGAGCGAAGATGAGGAAAGAGAAAGTGGTTTTCACACATACACACACGCGCGCGCGCGAAAACGCAAGGGATCCACGATTAATCTCTGAACTTATCCCGGATTGTTACACAGCGAAATTCCGCTCGATAGTTCTTGATAGAATTCTCTCTTGGGTATATGTGTATGTGTGTGTGTGTGTGTGTGTTGTACACGTCGAAACGTTTTCCGGTAAGAGAACGGCGGAGGACAAAGCTATTTTTCAGCGGTGTCGGTGCCGCTGTATCTGGCCGCTGCCGGTTAATTCCGTGAAATATCGGCGCCTGCACCTTTCTTGATAATGGAGACCTTGACAGACCGCCTCGGTTGTACGAGCGATTTTTCATTTTACTCCCGACGCGTCGTCTCTCCGCCCCGTTTCTCCCGGAGTTTGTTGTTTCGACTATTTTCCCGCGCGCAATATGCCGGTCTATGTTTTTTCTTTCAAAAAACGCATCGGAAGAAGATGACGAAGAGCATTTTGAGCAGTTTCCCATCTTTTTTTTTTCTTCTCTCGCTGTTGCAAAATCCAAGTCCCGTTGAAAAGCAAAAATCTAGGTCGTTTTCGATATATCATACGTCTAATGTGCGGTATCGTATCACCTTTTGCGGCTGATAGGTAACGCGAGAAGCGCCGCTTTCGTGCGAGCGCGCGTCCAAAAAGCCTTTCATTGTAACGCACACGCTATATACGCTTTCACGTAAACGGTTCATCGACAATCATTGCGAGTTTTCGCTGGAGGAAATTGCGAACTCGCCGTTTATACCCGGCAATAGAGAGAGAAAGAGAGAGAGAGAGAGAGAGCGAACGGACATATGCAAATTTTGTGAAACGCGGCGAGATAGAAGTGTAGAGGCTCGAAATTGAAGTGCGCAGTGGCACTTAATACAAATTAACAAGAGGATCGAAAATCTATTTTCTCTTTTTTTCTGTACTCGAATAAAGTACGTGCGTAAAAAAAAAAAAAAAAAAAAAAAAATGGAATCGCTTGAAGTCGACGTCGCGGGCTGCCGCAAAAATAAATAGTACGATTGTGCGTATGCAATTAATTTAATACTTCGATTCTCAAAGCAACTGTGTAATTCAATAACATTGACGTAGCATCCGCGGGACTTATTTCAATTAACTCTTCGTGGACAGACCTCAAAAATAATAATTAGTGGAGCTGACCAAGGTCTGTGAGATTCAATCGACTTTAAAATCGAATTTCTCCGCAAAAAATCAATATTTAATTTTTTAAATTTTTGTTCTATTTTTTTTAATCAAAAGTTTAAACGCTTCTGCGTTGATAAAAACAAATAAAAAAAATCTTTAGAAGTTTTGAAGACGAGCGTTTGAAAAAACTACTTTTTGCGCCGACGCGCAAATTTTTTTGGGTCTGGGAGACCCAGGTCAGCGAAGGACAAACTCATACCGTTGATTCAATTCGTCATCTTTTTTCCGTATATAAACACGTAAATAGCAAACAAAGTAATCTTACAATTTAAAGGGACACAAAATTCATACACGCGGATATTTGATTTGTTTTCCCATGAAACTTTGAGCGCTTGTTCGCGCAACGAAAATTGCATTTCGCCCTTCGGGCGAACCGTTCGATTCTCCTCATCCTCCGTGGCAGTTACCGCAATTCTGTACGTCGTGCAGGGTATAGTTTGCTTAATATCTGCCAAGTGGCTGCGTGTATCCACACAAAAGATTCAACGCGCGCGAATTATAACTGCATACAGAGAGCGACACGATTCATACATTCATTCGCTTTGTACGCCTGTTTGTTTGTGTCAAATACTCGGCAAAGTTTCATGCGCACGGTGGCGAGAGAGGGAGAGGGAGAACGGGGAAGGAGAGAATGAGCAAGTCGGCGGAGAGTAAACCGCTCCGCCAAGGGTAGCTTTTGGTTGGATTATTAATGCAGTTCGCGTTTCTTTTCTCTATCTATCTCTTTCTTCCCCGTTCCTCGAACAGGGTTAGTCGGTGACATCAAAGCCGAGAACGCGATCAAAGCGGAACAGCGTGCAAGTGTCAATTAATTATTGTTGTTTGTAAAAACAGCGTGTGCGTGGACACAAAACCAATAATAAAATCAGAAATTGAAAGAACTCTGTAAAATGGATTTTCTCTCATTATATTTGTATATGTGTTTGAGGGGGATTTTTGTAACGCGAATCTAAATCGTTTATTTTCGAACCAGCAATTAACAACTCAATGCGCAAACACAATTTTTTTTTTTTTTTTTTTTTTTTTTTTTTTTTTTTTTTTTTCCCCAATCAAGTCGAGTCTAAACCGCGAAACTGCGCTTCTCTCCGATGTCAATTCGCGGCGCAAGTTTCTGTTACTCGCCGGCTTATAGAAACTCGCGGCCTTTACTTCCCGTCTCGATCGTTAACTTTTGAGCTCGGGAAGATAGTTTGCGAGGAAGCAAAGGGGAAGCAAAATAATCCCGGCGCACCGCAATCATCCACGATGACTTAGTATCTCCGGATTCTCTGCACGACTTTGGGGGAAACTCGAAACCGTCGCGCTTAGTTTACCTCGCAGCCCCACGTGGCCGATACGAACCCACGGCGAAGCGAAACGGGATGCTATCAGCCGCCCCGGATATCTGTATTTGTGCAACATCGAAGAGAAAGTACCAACCGTCTCTCTTCTCTTCGGTTCTTTTGGTTGAGAGACGATGAGGCAAGCGAAATTCAGAGAAAAAAAAGAATAGAAGACTTTCTCGTTAGCGCGGTGTGCACTTCGATAACTCGAATCGTTATCGAGAGGCACGCGCGTGCCAAGTTCGCGCGCACCGAAGTCTCTCACGCTCTCTCGGTCTAGTTGTTTACTCGAATCTCTCTCTCTTCCGCTATCTCTTTCCATCTGTCTGCTTTTTTTCCCTCTCGTTACGCCAGAAAGTACAATTTTCGAGCCTACGCGATAGTTCTTTCGGTCGCCGCTACGAGTCGTACTTTCTCGTATGTGAATTTTGCTCGGAAACTTACATAGGCTCCGCGAATGCGTCAAAAGGCATCGCTTCTCGGCCTTTTGGCTAAGATCAAATGTGTAGTATCTGTTCTTATCAGCTTAATATCTGATACAATCCCCAAAGGGGATTTCGGAATATTAACTTATTTTTGAACGCAGGCGAGCGAACGGAGCTTGCTCCGACCTTGCCACGGGTCGACCCGATATTGCACTAACTTTCGGGATTGGCCTTCATGACTTAATTCAAACATAATAATATGTATTTCGACGTTGTGCGCTTGTGCTCTCTTGCTGGCCTTATGATCGTCACACACAAAATTACGTAAGAACATAAGAACGCAGCCGTAAAGAAAATCACCAATTGGAACGTATCCCATATCCCCACCACTTTCAGACGTAAATTTCTAATTGGTCAATTTCCTTACGGCTGCGTCTTACGCTCTTGCGTAATTTTATGTGTGACGGCCTTTATCCAGACATAGAAACGGCTTACCGACTCGAGAATTTCCGTACTTAGTTTTAAAGCCGAATTATCGACTGAAGGTTTACTGGATCGAAATTAAGAGTCTGCTGCCGCGTAATGGCGCGATAATCCGATTTCGCTTCGAGTGTCCAGTTAAATTCTACTTTTCCGATTAAAACCCCCTTTCACGAAAAGATCAAGTTTCGCGGATTTTCTCACAATTGATCAAGCGCGCGCTCCTGTCAGAAGACCAAAAAACAAAGAGACAACTGTCAGATTCACACACAAAATGCGTATATAAGATCTCTGCCTATTTAAGAAATTTATCACAATTACTTTAAGACGCCTTACACACATGTACACTATACGTACAAGAAATAAATTAAAATTAAAAAGAAAAAAAAAGACGGCTTGATGTCAAAATCGGAAGTACAAAGTAAGCTCGACCGCCGCAGCGCCCAGAACCACTAATGTGCTCGCTCGCAGCGCGGACGGCAACTTCGAGGTGACCTTGGCCACGAAGGCCACAATCTACCATCAAGGATTGGTCGAGTGGAAGCCGCCGGCCATATATAAGTCATCTTGCGAGATCGACGTGGAGTACTTCCCCTTCGACGAGCAGACCTGCGTCCTCAAGTTTGGTTCGTGGACCTATGACGGCTTCAAGGTAAATTTGCATGGTAGCCGTTAAGTCGTTAGTCCGACTCCCCACTTCTTCCTGACTCTTGACCTTAACCCGGTCTTTTTGAACCCCCACCCTCACCCCCGACTCGTTAAAAACCCTAACTCCGGTTCAAAAGCCTGTCGAGAACGTCCGAGAGACGCGGATCCGACGCAGGCTGCGTGCGGGATGCGTTTCCGGTAATGGTGGATCAAGCTAGATCTTAAGTTAGATCCTAGACCTAGATCACACAGACGATCGGCTCGTCGCGTAGGTCTCCAAAAAAAAAAAAAAAAAAAAAAAAAAACATCGCCCTCGTGGGAAGACGGATGCTGCCACGTAAAGGGATGAGATGATGATTGTGCTTATTGTGCGCACACGAGTTATAAATTGAAAACGTGAAATGTATAAAGTGTTTTTTTACAAAAGTGAAAAAATTATAGTGCAAAAACTATTTAATTATTTAATTGTTTAATTTATTTATTCTTCCGATTTGTTCGAGTCGATTTTCAATCAGTGTCTTGCTCTTTTTGTGCAAAACACGCTATATAAAAAAAGTTTGCTATATAAAAAAGTTGGAGTCAAATCAATCAATTTCCCTTACGAAATCTCTTCTTTTTTTTTCTTTTTTTGCTCACTTGGGGAATAGAGTGATATTCGTGAGAACGCGCGCACAAGACGCATTCGGTTCGCGGGAAATCGAATATTGAACAGACAAAAAGAAGCGGAATAGAGAGGGAGGGGAGGGGGGGAGGAAAAGAGAAAAAGATGGAAAATAAAGAGAAGAAATCGGCGGCAGCATCCGGAGACCTTCTCTCCGAGCCCATCGTGATCACGCTCGGCTCGTTTCTTCGGTGATTACAGCGCCGACGGGAACTACGAGGTGACGCTGATGACCAAGGCCACGGTCTACTATTCGGGATTGGTCGTGTGGCAACCGCCGGCCGTATATAAATCCTCCTGCTCCATCGACGTTGAGTTCTTTCCGTACGACGTACAGACCTGTGTTTTGAAGTTAGGCTCCTGGACCTATGACGGCTTTAAGGTGCCGCAAATCCGCCACGACGTCACACAACGAGAGAGCACGCAGAAAAAAACCGCAGTCTCCAAGCATTTAAATCTCGAGAACTTTATTCTTATATTCATCATCGGTCTACCTCTCACGTTGTCCTTTTCTTTTTTTGTTTTAGCTCGTTTTTTCTTTTTCTTATTCACTTTGTGTTATTTCGTTTCTTTGTCTCCAAAGAATGCCTCCTTGATACCCGTAATAAACGTTCCTGCGATGCGCTAGTCTTGGACGTCACGTGATATATTTACGTATATATTTTATATTTTTCATCCGTCTCTGTACGCATGTACACAGGACGCGCACCGGATGCTCTCTTCTATTTTTCTCGTGTGTGTGTGTGTGTGTGTGTGTATAGATTTTTTGTTTCTTATCAAACTTGGAGTCGATTTTGTCTTGAAAAACAATTCGATTCGGATACGCTTTTCGAATTATACAAATTTGTTCAATTCTATCGAGAACAAAACAAAAACATGAAGCTTTTTTGCTTTGTGCATGACAAATCGATGTACACTTTTTCCGATCTGTTCAAATTACGGTAAAAAAAAAAAAAAAAATCTGTGAATTAAAACAAAAACTACGGGGGCATTCTGAGACGCGTCCCCCCTGTATACATGTGTGTGTGCATATATTACATACGTATATATATTTGGATATTGTTACGTGGTGTGTGGACTGCAGTGTTATTTTATTGACTACTATTTTTTTTTTTTTTTCTACGTTGAGACGATATTGTACGCGCATATAACGATGTCGGCGCGTTTTTCCATATTTTCTACGGTTCTACGGTGTGTCCGAGAAATCAGCGCGAGCTCTCTCGCGGAAGACCCATCTTTCCGAATGCATCCGTCAGCGCGGCTCGTGTTTGCCGTCCGGGCGAGGATCGACGAGCTTATCCGGTGTCCGCGATGTCAGACCGTAATGGAGTGACGCGTATACGAGAGCGATTCGAGAGATTTACCGTTACATGTCGGATGGAATCGCGCCGTCAACGTTTGTTAAATGACGTATATACGCATATATATATATACGTATATCCCGTTGCGGATTAATACCGGAAAAAATCGCGGTAATCATCGCGGACCTCGTGACGTCAAAGTTAAAGTGAAACAAAGTAAATTTTAATTTGTTTGTCGGCAAACAAAAATATAACTTGCCGCGGAGATTACAAGTTTTTGTTTTGTTTTTATTTTGCTTGTATATTCATTATTTGTTACAAATAGAAATTATATGAAAATTTTCTCTCGCAAAAAAAAACAGAGAGATTTTTAAATTGAAAATTCACTTTGCAGATATTTGATTTAATCCGGCGTGTTGTAAAAAACCAGCGCGCGAGCGCGATTTACCGATACGTTGAAGTCGATAAAAAACATTATTGCGCACTCTTGTTACACACAATAATACACGGTTCGTCTTTCTGATCCTCGTCTCGACAAAGTAAACCAAAAGAGCAATACGTCGAGAGTCCACAGGATGCCTCGGTCACGATTCACATGTCGGCGAGAGAATATCCGCTTTCCGATCAGTCGCCTCGTCTTTTTCTCGTATTTATTTAGCGGCTGTGTTTCCTTCTTTTTTTTTCCTTTTTTTTTGTTTTTTTTTTTTTGTTTGAGAGAACGTTAAAGCCGCGATTACGGTACCGATCGATACACGTGCTGCTGGCTGTGAATTCTGGTTGTTTGTTTCTCCAGCTTGTCCTTTTTACAGTACACAGGGTGTCACTACTCACTCGACACACACGTGGGAAAGGTATAAAATCTCGCGAAACACAAAAATTCGAAACATCATATGACACACGCAACGAGAGAGACGTGTGTTAGCCACATGTAACCATCCTACCTGGATGGCGCCGCACTTACGCGAAATACTCTGGTTTTTCTATGTGTGACAAACATTGCGAAACTCTCTCTCTCTCTCTCTCTCTCTCTCTCTCTCTCTCTCTCTCTTTCTCTCTCTTATCACTTTATCTACACGCTTTCTGTTTATATTATTCGTGCGAAAATGTGTTTTACTGCGCGACTTAGTGTAAGATTTCCTTTTGCAACTGAAAAGTGTTTTTCGCATTTTTTCGAAAAAGTATATATATATATGTTTTTCTTTATGTATGTGTAAAGAAACAGAGCAAAATAAAAAATACAAAGAGACAAAAAACTTACAACAGTCTTTGAAACGAGTCGGATATTACAAACAGATTCTTCCTCGATCGATTCGTCATTTAAATAGGATATTTTGTTTTCGAGCGCGCAAGCGTCCACAAAGAGCGGACGCGCGTTATTTTTAATCAATCTCATCACACGCGATTCGACTCGTGCGAGCGCGCTTGACCGGCCGGCGAGCGAGAGAGAGCGCTGATCCGGCGAGCGCGCAATTAAACGCGTCGACAACGCAATTTACTCGTCTAGACCGAGTCGCGTTTAAACACGCCGCGAAAAGTAGGACGCGATTGAGACGCGATCGATTATTATTATATCGATTATTATTATATCGCAAATGAGTAATTGTTACGTCGTACGTGTGCCGCTTTTCTGGAAATTTCTGGATTAAAAAGCTCGCGTTTCCCGCGCAAAGAATGTAACTCTCAACGTAAAGCTCTTCCTTAAAAGCAATTTTCTGCATTGTGCGATGTAATATTAAAAGCCACTTAGCAGCGGCAAGTAGACTCTCTCTCTCTCTCCCTCTCTCTCTTTCTCTTTTTCTCTCGCGGTACTTTTACACCAACTGGAGTAGAGACGACGTTCCTTTTACCGCTTTTTCGCGAGAGTTTTATACCGTCCACGCGCGAGAGAGCGCGCGAGTTCTTACGTACAACGTTTACTAAATTATAACGTTGAAAGAGAATGTCACAAGAAAACTTACATTATTTCTTATCACGAGGAACAGTTTTCTAGAAATGTGTCTCTGTACGAAAAAAAAAAAAAAAAAGACTCATCCGTAATATGTCCCGTAAATAGCCCACCGCGTAAATATCTCTTTTCGCAGTTATTTTGACGACGCGTTATTTTATCCCGCGTGCAAAGTTGTCGGTTCGACTTGCGCGTGTGTGAGATAATTTCATCAAAGCGCCGCGCCGCGCGCGTATCCGCCGCAACTATGTTTTTTTATTTCACGCAAAACGAACGAACGTATGTTAAGAAATACATATCACTTGCTCGAAACACATCCGCGTTTCACGTCAGAGTCGCGCGTGTGCGCGCGCGCGCGATATACCCGCCCCGACATACCCACATGTCATTTCGCTCGCGCGCACGTCTCATTTTTCAACGTCAATCTACGGCTCGTCTCCAAGTTTCGCACGTCTTTCCTGACAGTGCATCGTTAAAACTTTCCGGCAGAATTTCCACGTTTTTTGCAGCGCATTGCTCGTTAGTCCCGCCACCAGCCGGGAGGATTACACGAGGTTCGCGCTAACTAAAGCGCTATATATTCTGTCGAGCAAGACAATTCATCGTTTATTACGTTGTATATCTCGCGCCGAAGCTTCATAAACACTTTTTTTTTTTTTTTTTTTTTTTTTTTTTTTTTTTTTAATCACACGCAGTGTTCGATTAATTTCGATTAATTTTCTCCGTTTGTAGGGAAACTGTTCAATAAGTGATGGCTCACCAATAAATGACCGTTAGACAACAATGTAAATTATTAGGCTTAGAAATTATATTAAATGTTTATGACCGAAGTTTATTTGTCTTTCGGAAGTTCTTATTTTTAATTAATATTAAAATCACGGCTCGACGAAATTATCGAAAAGAAGAAAAATTAAACCACGGAGCCTATGAAAGGTAGAAGGTGGACATGATCGAAACGTCCGAAATACACTTTCACGTCAATTTGAATGTCCACCTCCTATCGAGACCATAAGCTCTGTGGTTTAATTTTTCTTTTATTTTTATTCTTAGTTTTGTTTAACGGCGATATGCAAACAGTGAGAAATCAAATTCTTATTAAAAATAAGTACGGGTGTGTGCGGTCATTTACTGAGTTTTTTAATGCTTGTTGCGCTTTATAATTAATTTATAATTACTTATATTACAAAAAGTTAAATATTTAAAAGAACATTAATTATAAATATAATTTTAACAATGTTTTTTATTTTGTTACAAGTAAATTTATTCAAGAATTATCCTTAAACGTACATAGACAATTCGGTAATTTACTGGTTGGTTTATCCTAACTGATGTTTTTTTAAGTACTTTTCGACGTTCGATAGAGCAAGATTCTAAGTAAATGCGAGCGCATTTGTCTTGGACTTAGAAATTATTTTCTTTCCTTTTTTAATTAGCGATCGACCGTTAATTCCTGCTCTTGAAATTTTAACGAATGAAAAGCCCGATACGAGCCATAAACACGGACATCCCGTTTGTGGCTCGTATTGGTCCTTTTCTCTTTTTGTTCGTTAGAAAGAGAAATATATGTTTCTCTTTCTCTCTTAGATTTTTTTTAGAGCGAGACTCGCCCGTCTGCGCAGTTGCGCGGTCATTCGAACATCGAGGAAATCGTCAATGGTGGCGGAGAGACTGTTGGAGAAGTCGAAATCGCGATGCTCGAAATTGCCACGGAGTTCTACTATAAATCTTTCTCGAACAAAACGGACACTTGGATCATTTTTTTTTTTTTTTTTTACGAAAAAAAAGTAAGAACGCGCTTTGTTCGCGTTCTATCGGCCGATTTTCGAAGTTGCGCGAGAAATAGCGCGATTTTTCAGATTTTGTCTCTCTCTCTCTCTCTCTCTCTCTCTCTCTCTCTCTTTCTCTCTTCGGGTTTCTCCTGCTTTATTGCGGCAATAAAAGACGATATATCGATATTCCGAGTGCGCGTACGCGGCTTCACGTGTGCGCTTATATATTCCCCCGCGTAATCTACGCCGAGTCTAAACGGCCTCGCGTCTGGCCTTATCAGACGCGATACGTAATATAAAAAGTTCAGAGTCGCGAAAGAATATCAAGACGACTTCAAACGACGGTCCCGATAAATCTTCTCGTTGATTCGAACTCGCGCTTCGGCTTCTCGCGATTAATTCCGCACAATGTCCGCAAAATCAAACTACACTTGTTATTCGCTAAGCGATACATTCGCGTTTTTGAAAACAAATTAAAAAAAATAAAACAATACCACCGATCGTTTTATCGACTTTTTTTGTTGTTATTGTTGTTGGGATCGGTTCACTTACAAATTCGCGTAATTAGCGACCCGTAACGGCAGACAATTTGCGCGTTGCATAAATAAAATGGTTGCGCGGGGTCAGTGAATTATACTTGGGCCGCGTAATCTACGAGCGAATAATTTCGATGTTCGTCCTATAACGACGTCATTAATAGCGCACCGTGCACGGGCTGCCTCGCAATCGACCCTCCCCCCCTCTCCCCGTTCGATAATGAGTAAAATATACAAGCTCTCTCTCTCTCTCTCTCTCTCTCTCTCTCTCTTTCTCTTTGGAAAATTCACGTGAAAATTGAATTTTACTGTTGGGCATAAGGTAATTTGCGAACCGTGATAAAAGTTCGGGACTAATAAGCGCACTTTATTTTGCCGGAGAGTTTAACCGGGGAAACAAGTCTCTCCCGCGTAACTTCATTACAACGCTAATAATTTATTACATCGGTTTATAGGTTTGCGCGCGCGCGCGCGTGTGTAAAAAAAAAAAAAAAAAAAAAAAAAAAAAAAAAAAAAAAAAAAAAAAAAAAAAAAAAAAAAAACATCCGACCGTATTCATTCGACCGTGCGAATGTACATATATCGCGGCCGAACGATTCCCGACGGCACCGATATTTATCCGCTCTACTGCGACGTCGATTATCCGTGGAAACTCTCTACCGCGCGCGAGTTATTGCCGGGTCGGTCAGCCGCGTCGAAAAAAACGCGCACGCGAAAATTTCGAAACGAACAGACGGAGGATAATATAATTCAATTTCCCGAATAGTTACCCGCGCGAAGTTCCTTTGAGTTTCCCCGAACGAACTGGGAACGCGTGTTTTCGGTTTCTGTGTGATCGCGCGTTTTTTTTCTTCTTTTTTCTTTTCCTCAATCGAAGCCGCGATCGAAAATCGCGGATCGGAATCGACGCAACTCTTTTGCGCGAAGTAACAGAAATATCTTACGATTGTGCGTGCGAGTGTGTACGACAGGTGTGTGTTGTTTTGAACTCAGAATATAAACGTCCGCAGAAAAAAAATGATATGAGGTTACAAAAGAGTGAGAATTGCCCAAGTCGCTTTTAAATTTTTCGAGAAATAAAGCAGTTTGTCTCGTCTAAAAGATGTTTCTAATTACTTCTCATAAAGACTTCCCCTTTCACTTTTTCTCTCTCCTCTCTCTCTCTCTCTCTCTCTCTCTCTCTCGGGAAATAGCATTTGTAACGTTATTCCGCTCTGTCTCTCGATACTTTTATGATCGCTTTTGCAACTCGGTGCACTCGAAATTAAACAGTGGCGGCGAAACAGACGCCGCCACTCTAACTTGCTGTAGATCTCGCTCTCGCTCTCTCTCTCTTTCTCTCTCTCTCTCTCTCTCTCTCTCTCTCTCTCTCGGAAAAAGTTGTTTCGTTCGTGCGAGCGAGTGTGGAAAAGAGCTGCGGGACATTCATCGGAAAAAACGCGGGAAGTGCAGAACGCGCGAACGCGGGTGTATCCCCTTTAAGGGGCCCTTAGGGGAAAGTATAGCGCTTTCGCGGCTTTAAACTTGGCAGCGGCGGCGGCGGCGAGTCGTTGACTTGTTGAGTGGTTCGTGTCAACGTGACCGGGTCAGAGCGCGCGGGTCCGATATTTGCCAGGACGACACCGAAACGCCAGATACAACCGATGCAACGCGACGCGTCGCGCGCCCGCCGTCGACCATCGTCAGGTGGTATCTATCTTATATAATGCCATCGTGAGATATATGTCGATCGCACGCCGACAGCAGCGTGAAATCCTGTCAGCGCATTAGAATTAGAATGTACTTCTGTGCCACGCGCAGGCCGCGCACACGTCCGGGGCCACTCGACGTGTTCGTATAGGGGAAAGGAAGGAGGGGGATAGAGATTCTTGATTGATGTCCTCACGTAAATCTCGACCGGCAGTTTTTCCTCTAAGAATTTTTTTGTTTTTTAACCTTTAAAGGACGGGAATGTATAATTTTATCGGATTAGTCGGTACAAGTTCCCAACCTGGTAGGTGGTCGATATTTCGACCACCCCCGTCCTCTAAAGGTTAAGAGAGACACCAGGTCGCTACATTTTATTGAAGTTCAAATTTCGGAGAAGCTGTTTGCGTAGTGAATTTTTTTT
Source organism: Pseudomyrmex pallidus (assembly GCA_014825455.1). Lineage (NCBI taxonomy): Eukaryota > Metazoa > Arthropoda > Insecta > Hymenoptera > Formicidae > Pseudomyrmex > Pseudomyrmex pallidus. Next base: position 1,423 of record QVNV01024674.1, on the reverse strand, counting down.
TGAAAAAAAAAAAATTTAAACGTCCGAGCTCGCTACCTTCGTTTAACCACGTGGCAAGGTTCGAGAATAAAAACGATTTGGTCTGGTATTCATCATTCGACTTACGATCTATCTAAGAAACAAGATAGAGTATCCAGTCGAGCGCATCGAGTTGCAGTAATTATCGATACCGATGCAGTTTTAACGTAACTGTCCGAGCGCTCGTAATAAATCAAGTACTTTTTGCGCTAATCTAAGAAAATGCGGGGGGAGCTTTTGCATTACCGTAATTGTTCGTGTTTCGTTTACTCTGCGAGAGGGTTTTTCCCTCGGAAGAATCAGAACAGATAAATACGAACGTTATTATTTATCATTTTTTTGTCTTGAAAAAGTTGATTGTGAGAAATGGCCGCGTGTAGACTTTTACGTCCGCTGGATAGAAAATCTGGTCGACTGTGTTACGGACAATAAAAAAAAAAAAAAAAAAAAAAAAAAAAAAAAAAAAAAAAAAAAAAAAAAAAATAAACGAAAGAAAAAAATCATATACGTATGGCACACATATGTTATTTAGGACGATTCGGTATATTTATATTCCTTTTCGAATACGTTCGAATTTTATACCTTTTCCATGGGGGATTCGATCACTTTTTCATAGTGGCGTCGGCGCCTTTGTACGTTTCGCTTTTATCTCGCACACACACACACACGCACATTTACGTAATGTGTCCACATAATGCTCCCGCGCACGCACACACACACACACACACACACACACACACACACACACACACACACACACACACATACGTATACCTGTGTGTACCTCACACGTGTCACGTCACAAATGCATTTTCCGCGACGCCAGAACCGGAATACTTCAGAAGCGCTTTGACTTTGTGCAAGATAAGTGAGAACAAGTGCGCGCATATGAGTGGCACGTAATATTGTTTCCTTTCTTTTTGAGCAATTTTATTTGATTGCGCGTCACTAGAATCGTTTTTCTTCTTTTTCTTCTTCTTTTTCTTCTTCTTCTTCGCAACGTGCGATACAATCGTGATTACTGAAACATGTTCGATTATAGTCGATTTTTACAGTGACGGGAATTTTGGAATTTTAAAAAAACTGTCACCAAAAAAGAAATCAATTAACTACGAGAGCCGAGTTTGATTTTTAATTAATAGTATTCAATTTTTAATATTTTTTTTTATAAACGTTTAACCACACCAGGTTTACAGCGATTAAAGTTTTCGCTCAAGGGAAGATGTCGCACGTGTTTAATTTAAGCGATTAAAGTATTCGCTTGAAGGAAGACGTTGCATATATTTAATTTAAAAGTCAGCAAAAGCTCTGTGGTACAGTATTTTTTCCGTGATGTACATAAATGAGCTTCCGCTCCATGAAACACTGCGACGCAAGAAAAAGATTAAAAAAAAAAAAAAAAAAA